>BPLR01004875.1:0-252207 GCA_021605095.1 Caerostris extrusa | reverse complement strand
AACCGTCTGATGCAATACTTCTTCAAGAAGTTGTATTTAATGTCTTTATTAAGGATTGATTTTTTGTTTCATCTAATATCTGTAAAAACCTTAAGAATCTTTTAATACATTTAAGAGAAACAACATTTTAAGAAGAAAATTGTAGACTATTTCTATAACATACAATGTTTAAACTTTGTATTTTGTTATGGTTTTTAATGATTTAATATAGTGGATTTACTACAGAACTTAAACTATTGACTTGTTTGAAGTCTAGCTTATATTCATTAGCTCCTTGGCATTTGTATTCGGTATTTATTTTTATTTTGTAGTATCAAAAAATAAGTCATTGCTGATGTACATTTTCAATTGCTGTGATTTTTACTTTAACAGTTTGAGATTTCTCCTATTAACTGTGATACAACTAAATGCTGTTTTGATATTGTTTCTGGCACAATTCTTTTAGGAAACTCAGCTTGTAATGCTTAACATGGTATAAAATGAATCTGAATAAATATTTCGTCTTTTATAAAATTCTTTTGTCTATCAGACTTCTTAACATACATTCAAAATCAACAAAACTGTCAATAAAATGTATTTTATAGCCTATAAAAGTAGTTTTCTACTATAATAGAATGAGCTAGCTTCCAAATCTTCCAGAAATTGGATCATTAGAAATCTTCATTCGTGCAACAGCCCATGGTGGGTGAGAAAGCCATCTACACCTATGAGATGTTTAAATGATTTCTTTTTTTATGCTCTAGTAATATTGAACCTAGACCTATGGTTTAAAGAGTAGATTCCGAACTGCTACAAACATCTGTGCATGCCGGGACTTGAACCTGAAACTATGGTACCGAGCACCCCGGCCATCAGGCCCTCATTAAAAAAACTTCAAACTCTATAGAAATATTTCTATATTATATTATTCCTAATTAGAGTATCTGTTTTTATAATATGGTTAATCTTGAGTGATTGATAAAACCAAGAGCACAAGGAGATAAGTTATATTCGCATAACTTTGTGGTAGATGGTAATGATACAAATGAGAAATTAAATTTAAAAATAATTTTAAATGTTACCCACTGAATGATGCCTTTAGCGCATCTCGAGGGAAAATTTTCAGTAGGTTGTTATGTGCCCTCAGATTAAGAAGATAGATCACTAACAAGCAAGTTTCATATTTCCACCTTCCAATTGAAATATCTTTAACATTATCATAAAATTCACATCAACTGAGTGCACATTAATAGTTGGTGAAATCAAAGGAGTTGGGATTAAAAGTTAAAATGGGAGGTGTATTATGTTATCAATAATATTAGCTGAAAATTACTTACTGCCCAGATTAAGTATTTTTTTTAATATAAAATTAAAATGTTACATAAGATTTTAAATGAAAATGTATACATTACAAGTGCAAAATAATTTGGTAAATTTAGCTTTTTGTTGTTGAGTGACATGTTGGTCTGTGAGGTCTTTACTCAGTTTTATATATGTATTAATGGTTCTTTTTGATTATATATTTTTGATTTTGTATTCTGTATATTTCATTGAATATTCAACACACATTGGCTTTCACTGAAGCTGGAGCCCTATATCTTGAAATCTATGGATTCTTCCTCCCACCCCCACAGAACTACAGAAAGATTTGTGGCTGGCACTGTTCATGTAATGCTTTAGATATCATAAATGACGCAAGAATAAGAATAAAATAAAATTATTTGTATGAATACAATTTCAAGACAATTATTACTTTAAGTAGAAATTTGTGAATAAAAAGTTTTTGGAGAAAAATTATGCATTTGTAAGTTTTTAAAGGACAATATTTAAGTCTTAGGTTAATAATTGTGCATGCTATCTAGAGTTTCAAATTTGATAAGCTTTTTATAATCACAGAATTATTCCATTATTAATTTTGTTTTATTAAAATATAATTTGTGCATTGTACTTCCATTAAAATTCATAATAAATCAAAATTTGGTAGTTTAAAACTGGTAAATAAAAGAAAGCTATTGTAAAGACTGTTTTAAAGATCGATCCAAAATTATTTAAGCAGAAAAGAAAAAAGCATTTTCTGTATAAATACTTCAATTATTTCAAGTTATAAATATAATGAATGAACAAAATTTACTGCAGTGGTTGGGAGACTATTTAGATTTATTACCTTTTTTTTTTTTTTTTTTTTCTAAAAATAAGTTACTTTTTAAAAAAATATATATTTTTAATTCAGCATTGTTTTATGACTTTTTTATGTATTAATTGATAAAATCCGTTACATGTTTAAAAATATTAAATGACAATACATCTCAATAGCTTTAAATCAACTGCCACTTAATTTAATTAGTGCACTTGCATGGAATTCTTCCTCTAAATGGATTTTATTGATTGCTGCATTTATTTTATAAATAAAATTTAAAATTAATACTGCTTCAAATAAGTTTATTTTCATTTCAGATATTTAATGCCTTTACTTTGAATGCATTACATTTTTAGTGGAAACAAACTGCAAATCATTAGTTTTCTTTATTTCAATTCAATTTTTTTTTTTTTTTTTTTTTTAATGTCGATTAATGTTTTTCTTATAAATGTCTCATTACATATTTTATAAATCTGATTTAAATTGAAATTAAAAGTTTATAATAACTGTTGGTGCATTGGGCCGTAGGCCCTTTTCTGTTGCGGCCTTGGAATACTTATTATCGGTTTTAAGGCATTTAGAAAAATGTTTGCTTTTACATTAAAAAATTTCTAGGGTGCCCTTCAAACATTTTCCCTTGACCCAAGTTTACTGAGGGGTGGTTGGGTGTTTCATTAGGGGCACTGGCCTATCCCTTCCAGTGCAGCAGCACACCCAATTTCGGATTTTTCCTCTCTCTCTCCCACCCCCTTCCCCGTCTAGCTTCTGACAGTCTGTGATGGCAGGAACGATTCGCGGAAGAGGGTTTCGATTCCGTTTAACGATCGCTTGGTGCGTGGGCATCAATGAGTGTGGCCATAGGTGGTGTGATGTTCTGACGTCACAATGGAGTTTGTAGAGGGGGTGACGTAAGGCCCGGGTAATCCGCCCTGGGTAGGCTTTTCAGCCAGGTGCTTTTTCGGGGAAAAAAAAAAAACTCTTTTTATTTTTCTGTTTTTGTTTTCGTTTTTTGTGCCATTTTCCGTTGGAGTATTTTGCGAGTTTTGTGTGAGCTACGAACGACGGTCGGGTTATTAAACATGTTATGTCTGTTTGCCAGGAAAAAGTGATCTGGCGGTTTTGTTGGGTATCCTTTAGAAATGTCATTCTATTTTTCGTTGAATTGAAGCTATATGACATTTGAAGCTTCTAAAAAAATGAGCGATATTCATAAAAATAATCGGGTCGAATTAAATGATGTCTAAAAAACCATTATTATTCATTGTAAGACAGTTTTATTAGAAGATATAGTCTTAATATTTTTTTTTTAATTTAATTTTCATTACAAATCAAGAGAAATAGCATTGAAAAATGTTTTTTTCTTCTCTTTAACTATTAATATCGACGTTAATTATTGTAAAATCGATACTATAATTCATATCGATAATAATGAATAATTGTATTAAAATTATTACTATTAATTATTCATCATCATCACTGACACAACAGTCCGTTGTGGGCCAAGGCCGTCTGCCTGCTAGCAGATTTCTTGACAGGAGATGTTTTATTTTTACGGGGTAGGGTAGTCAGCACTACGCTTTACAGCCATATTAGACCTGGACCTAGGGTTTAAAGTGGCCACTACATACATTCATGGCACCAATCGCCAGTCACTCGGCCATTCAGACCTATTATTATTTTTTATCCAATAACTATTAATATAATAAATTTTTAATGTTTTTATATGCAAGTAAGGTAACAATACTGCATAATATTAGTATTATAATAGAATTTTGATGATCTGCAATGATTGGGGATTTAGTTTATCTGACAAAGGATTTTCAATAAAATATAAAAATATTCTATGTTTTATTATAGAATTCATATGTACTACAATTTTCCTTTTGAAATTTTTTAAACCTAAATTTTAGCTGAATATAAGACTAAAGCAAAGAATAAAATAAAGAATACAAAGTAATAAAGTTTACAGGTTGTTAAATTTTATTATTGTTAAATTAACTTCGGCGGACGTGGTAACAACAAGAGCATGTAATCCATACAACAAACTTGTGGATTTTTCAAAATACCGCAGGTGCCAATTTCGAAATTCTGACACACATTGAACACACAGGATATTCAAATCTTAATATATGATTAGGAATAGGAAAAGTTAATTAACTTTGTAAAACTACTTCATTTTATATCTAAAGATACTCATAAAAAAAAAAAAAAAAAAAAAAAAAAGGACATGTAAATATGCATACATTAATAAATAAAATTCGATTTAAGAAGAAATTTTTAAAAAAATTTTGCGTGAAATGGAACTAATGTTGAAATTAAAATTTTAAAATAATGTAATTATTAAAGTTATAAGAATTCTCACACCTGCTATTTTATCTGTTATACATCCACAATATTTTTCAAAATATAAAATTATAAAAAAAAAATCTTGATAATATTTTCGTTAACATTTTATTAAGCTATAATAGGAAAGCTATTGATTCTACTCATTTAATAGCGGCGTGATGGCCAATTGGCTAGCTCTCTGGCCTCTGGTACCACGGGCCTTCAGGTTCGAATCCTGGTGGTGGCATGGATGTTTTGTTAGTGGTTTGGAGTCCACGTTTAAGCTGTAGGTCCCGGTCCCATCAACCCAAAGTGTGCAAAAAATGACCGTAGAGTGACAAACCAAACATACTCATTTAACAAAATTCTAGCAGATTAAAAAAAAAAAAAAAGATTTTCTTACGTATAAAAGAATTCTGTCTTAATTCAACTTCTCGATTTTGTAGTCCGTTTCGTCATCTGAAGAAAAATGTAAAATTGTGCTGGGAATTTTTAAACATAAATATATTACCATAATGGTAGTGCCAAACAAATATTGTTCAAATTTAGATTTATTGTTTAAAAGGAGTTTTTTTTTTTTATATTTTAATTATTATTTTTTTTTTTTCTAAATATTCTAGAATTGGGATAATTTGTAAGAATAATAACTGCCCCAAAACATTAGCTACTCGTCTTTGGGGAAACAAAACTCTAATAAGGCGGTCTGTTCAATTCAAATGTTAACTTTTCCAAAATAAATTTGATTGGTTGTTGAAATCGGTTTGGTATTGTAACATCTCGGTCTATATTAGACCTATAATGGCTTCAAGAAGAGAGCCACTTTCAGGATATCAGTATTGGTTGTTGAAATCAATTTATTGTGGAAAAGTTAACATTTGAATTGAACAGATCACCTTATTAGAATTTTGTTTTCCCCAAAGACGAGTAACAAATCCAATTTATTCCAAATCCAACGGATTCTGAGTCGTATAATGAAAAGAGCGAAGCTTAATTCAACAACTTCACTTGGTATGAAGTCTTTATTAACTGAGAAATTGAATATCTTCACTGTTTCAAAAAACGAAGAGACTCGAGGGCGTTTGTGATGTTCTGCATCCTGCCTCGTGAGTCGGACTACCTGGTGGGAGTTATTTGGGTTTTCTCACGGGTAGTTCCCCACTAAAAGTCCTCCTGGAAGGCACTGCCCTCCTTCAGCTACGCGGAACCAAATCAGACTTCTACCTACGGATGCTCCATCACAACAGAGCTGCACCCCCCTTCCCCCTTTCTTTCTAGCCGCCATGATGGCCAATTGGCTAGCGCTCTGGCCTTTGGTACCACAGGCTTCAGATTCGAATCCTGGCGATGGAATGGATGTTTGTGAGGGTTCGGAATCCACGTTAAACTGTAGGTCCCTGTTTAATTGGTCCATAGTGTGCACAAAATGACCGTAGAGCGAAAAACCCAAACCCTTTCTCTCCATCCATGAGCAGACTACACATGGGATGTTCGTCCCGCGCTGCAAGACGCTGTAGATTAGACACAGGCATAGAACATCTCCCCGTCAATACCTTCATGTCACAAAAGAAGACACATTTGTCAAAGTCAGATGTGTGTGATGGCAAAGGCCTCTTTCAAGTTTGCGGCATGCCAACTGTGAAAATTAACCCCATCCGAGGCAAGATGGATTTTGCTTTCAATAAGACTTCCGATAACCTGCACGGATGGTAATCACTATGGGATTCCATTTGTACACAGGGGCTTCTGATGACTGATGTTAAATTTCAAGAGTCAAGATAAATCTTGATTACTACTAATAATTTTTAAATTATTTTGAAGAATCAAAATGTATAATAGGCTTATAACAATTGGATTTCTTTTCAAGAGAACAGACTATCATTTAACCTTCATTCCTTATGGGAAAATTCCGTTTGGTATTGTAACGCCTGGGCCTATACTAGACCTATAACGTCTTCTAGAAGGAGACCACTTTCAGGTTCATGGGAACACTTTAATTTTTTATTTGCAAGCACAATACTATATACTAACGAACTCGAGATTATTATACAAAGAAATAAAAATTTAAAAATATAAATTTCATTACATTACACGATTCAATCACAAGTACAGTTCATTCCAAAGTCGGAGATTTTCAGAGTTCTCGAGTCTACGCCGAATCTAATTGCCTGGTCTGTGACAGACCTTAACTATCACACGGCGTGATACACGAAACCACAAGGGGTTCACTCTGAAAAACAGATGAAAACACCGGCCTATTCAGTCATTTCAGAGAAAAAGAGAAAAACAACACTTCTGGTCGGCTCGTCGCAGAACTGCCTCTCTCCTCCACCAAAAACCTCCTTTTAAGACAATCCGTCAAGAAGGGGGTCAGCTTCCTTACTTCTCAATGGAATAGACATTTCTCAACCCATGGTCTATCCTCACTCACGATGGAAAACTCATTGTATAGTTCATATTCAATATGTAGTTGTTTCAACTTGTGAAGGTCACACTGACATTCGCTAATTTCCTCATTATACATGATACCGAATGTCTGCTATCAGATTTGAGTGACAGGTTGTTCTCATTAATACAAAACACTAATTGCATGTAATATAACTACCCATAATACTGCTTGTCTGCTGGGCTGTTATTATATGCTTGTCAAATAACATACATACCTCCCTCATGGGAATGAAATTCCCAAACTCTTCCCGTGAGAAAATAATGTTACAGTATAGAGCTTTTCCGAATTAAATTGAATAGCTCATTAAACAATGACAAACAAAATCCAAAGATCTGCAAAGGAATAAGAACGTACTAGTATAACGCCGTCTCTATCTCTCTCTCTTCATATATATATATATATAATTCTTCTGTGCGTGTGTTTGTCACTGAACTCCTCCTAAACGGCTGGACCGATTTGGATGAAATTTTATGTGCGTGTTTAAAAAACATGGAGAATGTTTTTAAGTCATGCCATTTGTTGTCAGTCGCCACCAGAGAGTGCTCAGCCTATCCACATTTGTACCGTTGAACCCATCGCTATGTAAATGGGTCATGCTATGTATTCAGTATAGAAAATAGGTTCCCCGCTGTCCAATTTAATGTTACTTGCCACCAGAGGGTGCTGCAGCATTTCGTCTTGTATAACGTTCAAACGATACCCATGAAAATGAGTATGCACATGTATTGGAACATGAAGAATATATTCGCGATATATCATTTTCTACAATGCATTTTTTTTATCAGGACAACGTATGCCAGGTTTTGCTAGCATATATATATATAGTGTGTGTGTGTGTGTGTACATTTAAATTTAAACAAGTCATTTTTAAATACGGTATCCATCCTATTTTCCAGAACATCGAACACCTTAGCAACAAAAGTTTCGCGCCGTTTTTGAAAAGCAAAAATAACGCCACTTTGTTTCTTAATCAGCATCAGGCGATTTATCACTACACCATCGGAAGATTTCCCGTTATCTGATAACCGTAGGAACACCGACTTAAAATGGTCCTTTTCCTGTAGCAACAGAGATCTCTCTCGTCCCGAATCGAGATTTGATGAGGAAACAGATTCTTACGAAGTTGTGAAATTGTCGGAAGAAGATTCTCCCTGGGAAAATATGTTATCAACTGCGATAAAATGCGAAATGTGTTTGTTTGCTTTTTTGATCCAACAGAAGAATCTTCAGAGAAGGGATATTTAAAACTTAAGTGTGAGTGTTTAAAAGGTCACCGAACTTCTAGAAGGTCTTAAAAGATGCTTGCGTGCAGTTAGTCATGTTTCCTGATGCACTTAACTCAAAAACATGTAACATGTAAATGCAATCCAAAAATTATTTTTAAGCGTCGAATTTTATCTTTTAGTTACAATAATTTATAGCTTCTTCCACATTTGAATGTATGAGCTGGAAAGATCTCCCGCGAACGCTATATCCAAACGTTTCAGAATGACCGTGGAACACAAACAACTTACCAGGTAGCCCCCCAGTCGTTGTGTGGAAGATAATACATCTTCTGATGCAAGAACAAAACCCGGCATTACCTGGAGCGGCTCTCGATGCCACAGGTTTCGGGTTCGAGTCCTGGTGGTGCCACGGATGTGCTGGTCTGAATAGTCAAATGTCTGGAGCGCTGGCGCTCGATGCCACAGGTTTTGTATTCAAGACTCGGCGATGCCATTGAAGTTTGTAGTTGTTCGTATTCCACTTTAAGCAGTAGACTCCGGTCTCATATGACTGTAGAACGTCACGAAGCCCGGCCAAACTTCTCACCCACGTCATTCACAAACTGTGTAGGGGCAACTCAGCTCTAGGCACAGCGATGTGGTGTGGTGTAGTGTAGTAGTAGTGGTGGTGCCATGTATGTTTGTAGTGGTTCGGAATCCACTTTAAACCGTATGTCCCTGTCTAATATGATTGCAGAGCGTTGGGCGTATGGCTGAAAACCCTACCCGTAAAAGTAAACTTGTTTCAGAATCTGAGAGTAGGCAGACGGCTTTGGCTCACCAAGGGGCTGTTGCTAGAAGAAGATTTTATAATATATACCTATTGTCCAAGCCTTATTCCTTCCGATATCAATGCTCTTTCTGTGGGAAGAGCTATGTTATACAAGTTGGCCAAATACATTCCCAGAGGCAGGCAGTCATTTCGTGAATCTTGATACTTGATGAAAACATTTTTTCATTTTACGTTTGCTCAATGGAGACTAATATTGAACTAATAACATATATATTTCAGAACAACCGTCGACTGGTCCGATTGAATCCAAATCAAATTTTTGTAGTAAAAACTAAATGGTTATCGAAATCTCCGTCAATATAGTTGAGCAATATTTTACTGTATTGTTTAGTTAAAATTGTATTAACGTTTTAAGGTTCTTTAGAAATAAAAACTTGAAATAGCAATTCAAAAATTACGAAAATGTTTAATAAAAATGTATTTTTATTTAAAAGTTCTAATATGTAAAACGTAATCACATTAACTTGCATATATATATATATATATATATATATATATGCATTATGCATGCATTGAATTAGACATGATACTCGCATTCTTTTATAATACTATTTTTCAATTCCTTCTATTAGCTCACACTCTCCCTTGTATATATATTGTTGTTCAAATTTTCAATCTTTCATAAAAGGTTTTTATTCATCCACTCGAGTTCAAATAAATTTTTTTTTTGAACTTGTGGTGGATGACATTGGATGTTAATACAATTTTTCAAATATTAATTCAGTAATTAAATTTAATTCATTCATTTTCATTTTTTTTTTTTTAGATTTAAGTTGCATCTATCTATAAATAGATGGCGCCAGATAAATTTAAAAAGAATGAAAATTATTTGTAAAGGACTTTCTGCAATAAAGAGAAAACAAGTAGGAATTGACTTCAAAAAATTTTTTTTTTTATATTACTTGTTAAAGATTATGATACTATTATAAAAGAATGATGCTGTTCTAAAGTATAGCTGAGGACAGCCTGTTGGTTGATATTGGTTTGGTTTGTCACTTTACGGTCATCTTGTGCACAGTTTGTGCTCATTAGACCGGGATCTACAGTTTAAAGTGGATTTTGAACCACTCACAAACAACTATGTCCCCGCCAGGATTCGAATCTGAAGCACCAAAGGCCGAAAAGAGCTCGCCAATTGGCCATCAGGCCGCCATCAGATGAGAAGAAATATAGAAGGGAAAAAAAAAAAAACATTTACATTTCTTGTTAAAAACATTAACTATCAATATGTATGCGTATGTCATCTATCAATGTGTCTATTTAAAACCTTTTAGTTCCAAGCCTACAAACATTATTCAAATTATAGAGTTGAAATCTCATTAGATTCTGATAATGATTCTGATTGTTATCGTATGGCAGTATAGGAAAAAAATGCAATTTTCATAACTTTAATTGAATGTTTTGAATGCAGGAATTCTGTATCCAAATAGCTTTATCATCAATTAAGGCGATTTTTTCCTGAAGAAATTATATCCTGTCTCACCTACATCAAGATTCTCTAACCTTTTTATGATTTATGTTTTACTTTTTGTACGTAGATAACACCGATTCTTAATGTCTGTTAAAATGCAATGTTCCAACATTTTTTTATTTTTTACATATATTTTGCATTTTATAAAACTATTTTAGGAGATCTTCATTATAGGGTGTTTTCTTTAAGCATACATATCAGTGTCTTAACTTCTGATAACTCTAGAAACAAATTCCAAACCGTTTTCTCGTATATAAATATCTGAACATTAAAATAAAATTAAAAAAAAAAAAAAAAAATTTCCATAAAAATTGTGATTCGAACAGAGTTTGTTATCTTAAAATTATGAAAAGTATTACTTGTATCGCCTCGCTCGCCTCGCCTCAAACTGGAATATGTTATTAAAATGTCTTATTATAGGGTACTCTAATAAATAAACTACTACACCACATCACTATGCCTAGAACTGAGTTGCCCCTTTACAGTTTGGGAAGGATGTGGGTGAGAAGTCTGACGCTCTACGGTCATACGAGACCGGGACCTGCTGTTTAAAGGGGAATTCTGAGCCACTACAAACATCCATGGCACCGAGTGCCAGAGCGCTAGCCACTCGGTCACCAGACTTCTCTCTAATAAATAAACCAAAATAAACTTTTATTTATAATTGCAAAAGATTTTCATAAGTCACGGAACTGAAAAGGCTCTTTCAACACTTGCGGCCTGGTGGCCAATTGGCTAGCGCTCTGGCCATTGGTACCACGGGCTCCAGGTTCGAATCCAGGCTGTGGCAGGGATGTTTATGAGTGGTTCGGAATCCACGTTAAACTGTAGGTCCCGGTCTAATGAGCCCAAAGCGTGGGGGAAAAAATGACAGCAGAGCGATAAACCAAAACCAAAAATCTTTCAACACTTACTTGGTATGTTGCTAAAGTAGTCACTGTCCCTACCACTGGTTGTATTATTAACGGATATATATTTGAATTGGTTTCTTAAATTTCATTTAAGTATAGGGGGAAAAAATTGCTAGAATTTTGGAAAAAAAAAACTCGAACTGAATTTCCTATTTTTTCCCACCCCGAACTGAATTTCCCATAGAGCAGTTATAAAATAGAGTGCATCCCTCTATTCTAAAAAAGCAGAAGGTTGAGGAAGTTCTTTTCAAACTACGGTTGGTGCTGTATTGCCCCTTGGCTCCTTTTCTCTGCGCTTATTTATTTAGAAGACGTAAACATGTTACGAAGCGATTCTGTAAATTCCAAGAAATGCCTGAAATTCTCCTTCTCAAATCATACATTTATTGAACCGTGCGTTCACTCAAGATAAATAGATACAGGAAATGTTATTTTGGTCATTTTGTGTGAACTAGAATAAAACATTTTAAAAACTTCCTATATTATTTTATTTTTTGAATAATTTTTTTTTTTTGGGGGGGGGGGGAGTGATTTTAAGTTTATTGACATTGTTTTATTGACAGCTAATAAAATGAACCATTTCTTTTGAATGTCCTTACAGGATAATATGCCTTTTTCTCCCTTCGCGCCAACAGCGCAGAATATGGCCAACAGTAAAAAAATGTTTTCAAAAATCGCCAAACTATCTTCGTAAACTACAAAATCTTGAAATACATGTAAAACTTATTCTAAAAGCCATCAATCTCATGTTTTCTCTGTCACGCAACTAAACAAAGTGACCCCGTCCAGTACCAATGAATGGCATAGTCATCAACCAGCCCTCCAATCCGTCACTCCTGACTGTGGACCAACATAATCCTCACGTTTTTTTACGGTTTTAAAAAGTCAGGTGAGGGTTATGTTGGTTCCAAATTGGCTATCAGTATTTTATTACTAACTCCCAGAACTACAGCCCATGGTAGGCCAAAGCCGACCGCCTATTGGCAGATTTCGAGCAGGGGATGTTTTTTTTAGGGGTAGGGTTGTCAGCCTTACATCCTATGCTCTACAGTCATATTAGATTGGGACCTACTGTTTCAAGTGGATTCCGAAGTGCTACAAACATCCATGGCACCACCACTATTACTACTACACCGCACCATATCACTGTGCTTAGAGTTGAATTGCCGTTTTACAATTTAGGAAGGAAGCGGACGAGAAGAAATCTGACTGGGCTCTGTGACACTCTTACAGTCCTATGAGGCCGGGACCTACGGCTTAAAGTGGATTCCGAATCACTACAAACAACCGTGTCACCGCCAGGATTCGAACCAAAACCTGTGTCACTGAGGGCCGGAGCACTATCATTCGGCCATCAGGTTCCTCTATTTTATAACTACTCTGGGAATTTCCCCAAGTCGTGCTCTCACCTTGTAAGCAAATTATAAGATTCCCTCCCCCTCAATGATGCATTTCACTTCCAATCAACTATGCATCTATCATTCATCGTGGTAAATTAATAATTCGAGCTGAGCGAGCGATAAGGTTGCGGATTCCCACGAGAAAGCGGCGGCACGTGCTGACACTTGATGCTGCCTTGAACTTGCTCTTCGATTGCAGTTTTTGGGCTTTTTTGTTCGAGATGCTGATTAGATAGCGCGCGAACCGAAACTATCTTAACTATCTTCAGGAACACATGCGAAACGATTTGGTTTAGTATTAGTGAGCGTGGCCCAATCTCACCTTCATCTTTGTCTCATCGGGTCGAATTTTACAGACGGGGTAGATGCAAGGCCGGATTTTCCTATAGGCTAACTAGGCTTCAGCCTAGGGCCTCAAGATCAAGAGGGGCCTACATTCAAATTGTTAGCGAAATTAGAATTACACTATTCTGAAAACACTGAATCGAAAATAAGGATAAATAAAGGTTTGAAAGAAGTTCCATTTTTGGTTTAGTTTAAAAACTTAAAGTTCATAACAATTCATACTTAAACTTTAAATGTGAATTATTATGGAATAAATTTATCTGAATTGAATTTGCTTTAATCTTCAATGTATTGAATATATTTAATTTAATTTGATAGAAAATAGGATAATTGTTATTGCCTGTTTTATTTTCGTAGTCAAAGATTTTTATTATTTGAATTTTGTTTCTTCGTAAATGTTGTGTGTTATGTTTGATTAGTTATTCTTAGAAGCACTGTATAGGGTGCTGAGAATAAACGTCCAAATAAGTGTTCCCGACTTTTTTTTTATTTATTATCCGTGCCACATTTTTTATAAAGATTAGTACCCATCACAACATGCTTCATTTAACGTATTAATATATATACAGTAATGATGTATTTTATTATCTGTCATGTAATTTACAAACATAAAAATGGGAGGTGAAAGGGCCTCATAAGTGGAATAGCCTAGGGCCTCTTTTCATCTAAATCCAGCCTTGGGTAGATGGAACAGTCAATTTTTATTGGATATATGACCGGACCGGCATTTTACTGGCGATGGCTAACAAAAATACTTAAAGTAAAAATAAAATATTATTTTTTGAAATAAACTTTGTGATTTCCTATCTGTTATCAATAGATTGCAGGTTAAAAAGACTGGGATGTTTTCTTTTTTACGTGTTAGGGTTGTCAATTCGACGCCCAAGGCTCAACATCTATATTAGAAGGGTATCTACAGTTAAAAACGGATTCCGAAGGCCTACAAACATCCATGGTACCACCGGAACTCGAATCCGAAACCTGTAGTAGCAAGCGCCAGAGCGCAAGTTACTCGGCCATTAGGCCCCTATAAATCATTATACCTTCCAAACATTTGAAGGAAAAAAAGTGTTACTAACTGTTTCTTTTTTATTTAAACTTTAAATTATTATTATAAGTTAACAAAAGAATATAAGTACAAATAATTATATATCTTCAAAACAAAAATTTTATGATGCCTTTATTGTTTTTGTTGAAAAAGTTATTGATATTTTAACTGAATATCCATTTTAAGCTTGGATCTTGACTCCGCAAAATGCGGTCTGATGGCCAACTATCTAGCGCTCTGGCCTTTGGTACCACAGGCTTCAGGTTCGAATCCTGGCGGTGGCATGGATGTCTGCGAGTGGTTCGGAATCCACGTTAAACTGTAGGTCCCGGTCTAATTAGCCTAAAAGTGTGCACAAGATGACCGTAGAGCAACAAATCAAACAAAACCGTTTCCAAATTTATTGACCATGACCAGTATTTTAACCAATTAAGTACAGGATTTGAAAACTGTCATGGATGTCATGGAAAAAAAACAAAACTATTCTGGAGAGGTCTTATCAGCACCTCTTTGGGCTTCGAAATTGAGGAAGAACTGATATGGCAGTCTCCATGCCCGAACCAGATATGTGGGCGTTAAGTCTGTCAGTCAGAAAGGTCCATCAGGACTTGAAGAGATAAGCCGAAGATGAGAACCTTTAGATGCCACTTTTGAAGACGTTCATTGCTAATTGCAGCGATCCATTCAAAGGCATGCTTCCATTGTGAGGTTTATAAGCTCAACTTGTTTCTTGATCAACGTGTAGATAGATTGAAATAAAAATAATCCAAATGTCCATTTTCTAATGCCAAGCTTTTTACCTGATGTCATCTGTCACTGCATCGCCAGATTGAGTACGTCAAGTTCAATTGATCATTACTACACTTCATCCAAATATTTTATCACAATTTGGAATGAACATTCCTCAAGGGTGGCATCTGGGGGAGGGTGTGTTCGCATCTTTCTCCTCAAGTCCAATGGATCGAATTTCAATTTACAAATTTACAGTACCCATTCCTGAGATAGCGCCAGTACCATAAACAGGGATGAGGATTTGTCCAAAATATTTTAGACTCCTGTCTCTTTTCCGTAGTTCCATGTACTATAATCTTTAGTAATGGATTTAGAAAAATGTGCGGCTAAATCAAAAAATTTTATTGAACTCATATCTATACGAAAGGTTTTTTTACATTTATGAAGCATTTTTTTTTCAATTTAAAAGTATATGTTGTAATATTTGCATTTTACTTAAAACACATACTTGTACTTTAATTTTGTATACAAAAAAATATGTTTAATAAAAATAATAATATCAGTATCAATGAACAAGTAGCAAATTATTTTTTTTTTTAATTGCATCGAGGGCTGGGCCGGGCTGCACCATTGCACCACTGTTACTCAATGAACATTCTACCCAGGGGCCACGTGCAGCTTTGAAGATATGCTATCGGAAGCGAGTCACACTACCCTCCACAATGCTCTACGATCCTATCAGTCCAGGATCTACGGTTTAAAGTGGATTCCGAACCACTGCAAACATCCATGACACAGCCGGAACTCGAATCCAAAACCTGTGGTACCGAGCGCCAGAGCGCTAGTCACTCGCCATCAGTCCCCGTAGCAAATTATTATGAAATAGCTGAAGTCAATGGTATATTTTAATCGCTAAGAGACTGTATTTCTAATGCATTAATTCTTATTTAGTTCTTAAAAATAGAATAGCTTCTCCAAGCATTATGGACCCACGGTAGCTTTTTATAATCCTCAGTGCTGAGAAAAATATCTTGTTTGGTTAGCTACTAAAGTAATCACTGTCTTCACTATTGGTTGTATTATTGGAGAATACAATAGAATGGTCTCCTTACAATTTATTTTAACATGTCCGAGATTTTGGGGAAAATAAAAATTATTTTTTATAAAGAGTCGGCAGTCGGATATTTAAACCGACTGCTGACTTCATCTCCTTCAGAAATGATCGACTTTCCAGAGTCTGATTATAAAGAAGATCCCTTAATTCGAAATTTCAAACTGGCTACTACAAGGTCCTTTTGAGCTCGTGATGATCTTAACATGGAGAATAATTCTAAAAATCTTGGATAACAGCATGTAATACTTAGATGATTGATTCTGTTCAATTTTGATCAAGGGTTAATTTTTATTTTCAAAAATGGGAAAAAAATAATTACACCGCAGTCGAAAGCTTCTTAGATATAGCGACCTGATGGCCAACTGACTAGCGCTCTGGCCTTTGGTACTTCATGTTCGAGTCCTGGCGGCGGAATGGTTGTTTGTGAGTGGTTCAGAAACTACTTTAAACTATAGGTCCCGGTCTGTTTAGCTCTCGTGTGCACAAGACGACGTAGAGCGACAAACCGATCACAGGATATAACTGGCGATCAGGTTGATAGAATAAGCGCATTTTATTTTTTACAATGAGAAAAAAAACCGCTGTTCCGTTTTCAATAATCTTTCATTCAGCACTTGGCTGAAATAAAAAAGAAGAAAAACTTCCTTCCCTTTCAAACTGTTTACAGATCTTCCGAGTGATTCGCAGCTATCGTCGCTATCGTAGAAGATGCTTCACGCATCGCGAATTCTTAACTAGCTAGCTGCCGTGTCAAGGACGAGGAGGATTGACAACTAAAAATAATCACTTTCCCGGAATGGGGAGGATAAAATTAAAAACGTGCATTGGAAATACTATCTGCATTTTAAAGAGTTTGATAAGTGGTCACCTATTAGTACATTTAAACATTCCATCTTTCACTTTTTCTTCGATTTATCTTTGAGTGGGTTCTTTGAGAATAGATAACGAGCGAGTGAGCCAGAGATATGGAATTTCCGCAAACGTAGCACCAAAATAAGTTTAGCATATTTTAAGAGATACCTGAAGTACAGCGCGGCTTCAGGTGAAATGTTAACCACTTCACAAGAATTTAACATTTCGAAAGCAATGATACATTCTATTTTATTCTTTTGGATGTGTGATGGTTGCGGCAGAATGTTTTACATCGACTGTCATCTGATTTTAGATTCCTTATCTTTCATCATCATCATCAATAGAATGACAGCCCAGGATGGGCCAAGGCTTTCCTTTGAAGAGATTTCCATGCATTCCCCTGAGTGACAAGGGTCTTCCAATTCCTAACCTTTAGTACAGCAAAAATCCTTCCCAACTGCATCTATCCATCGCAACTTGGGTCGTCCTCTTCCTCTTTGTCCCTGCGACTTTGCCAAAGGGAGCCTTTTTACAGGGTTTAAATCCATTCATTCTAAATATATGAGTAGTCCAGTTTAATTTATTGATCTTAAGCAATTTTACAATATCTAGAGGTCTTTATAGCATTTATAAATGTCTGCGTTGTACCTCTTTCTCCAACAATCACTTTCCCTAACACCTCCAAGAATAGCCCTTACAATCTTCCGCTCAAATGGGTCTCGTCATATCTTTCCAAAGTTCAAGTCTCAGAACCATAGACCAAAATAGTTAATAAGGGATCTACAGTGGCAAGGGTCCTCAATTCTTAAAATTTAGTACAGCAAAAATCTTTTCAACTGAGCCTATCCATCGCAACTTGGGTCGTCCTCTTCCTAAAGAGGAAGAGGTCCCGGTGGCTTTGCCAAAACGAGCCTTTTTACAGGGTATAAATCATTCATTCTAAATATATGAGCAGTCCAGTTTAATTTATTGAACTTAATCAATTTTATAATATCTGGGTCTTTATAGCATTTATAAATTACTGCTTTGTCCCATCTTCTTCAACAATCACTTTCCTTGACACCTCCAAGAACAGCCCTTAAAATCTTGCGCTCAAACAGACCCGAATGGGCCTCATCAGATCTTGCCAAAGTCCATGTTCAGAGCCATAGACCAAAATAGGTCTAATAAGGGTTTTATGTAACAAGAATTTAGTTTTTCTGCTCATGAATTATGATTTAAACAGTTTTCTTAACCCCCCAAAAAAAAAAAAAAAAAAAAAAGCCTTATTGGCAGACACAATTCTGTTTTTGTATTTTAGGTAAGATATTATTTTGACAATTAATTTCTGATCCCGTTATCTTTCACAAACGTGAAATGTAAATGCGGGTCACTTGTTTTGCAGGAGTTTAATCCTACATTTTTCTTGTGTAGAAGTTTTTGGTGCAACAATTACTTAATATATTGAAATTAAGGTGGCATTTTTCGAACTTTGGTAGCCGCGTTCGAAATACGACTAGTTAAGCAGAGACGAAAAATGTCAGCGATAGGCAGGATAAATCTGTTGACCATAATGTCGCTCTAATGCAGCTGATAATACAAGAAAGTTATCTTTATACCATCAGCAAGGGCTGCACCACTATTACCCATTTAGTACTACCCAGGGAGCACATGTAGCTTGAAGACATGTTAAAGACGCGAGTAACACTATCCTCCACCCCCGCAACGCTCTACGATCCTATTAGACCAGGACCTACGGCTTAAAGTGGATTCCGAGCCGCTACAAACAGCCATGGTGGCGACAGGATTATAACTTGAAGCCTGTGTTACCAAAGGCCAGAGCGCTAGACAATTGGCCATCAGGTCACGGGATATCTTAAGAATTAATTCATGTATATTTCATTTAGAAAAAGTTAAGGACAAGTACATAACCTTTGACATGTCAAATAGAATGGACATTGGGTCGCCATGAACAAAAGACATATAGAGTTAATAAACAAGGAAGGACATAAAAATTAGAATTTTAATTAAAAGGGATTCAGTTATATGTTATGTTTAACTGAAGAATGTTTGGAGATGTTTTGGCCTGAGCGCTAGCCAGTTGGCCATCAGGCTGCGATGAATAGAAGGAGAATAAAAGAATAAAAGATATCAATATACTGAAAAAAGCAAAATATAGCTTTTTTTTTTTATCATCAAAATGCTTTTAAGAGTTTAATTTTTTTTTTCTGTGAAATCTGTTTTCATTTATTTGTTAAGATTTTCAAGTATTAGATACTATATTTACTTTTATAAACAATTTTATCTCCAGATTTGTGGAATTGAAGTCAAACTGGTTTTTGGAATATCGCCTTTGTGCCATAAAAAGATACAAAGGTCGGCCTAGGGAGCCATTGACCTCATTATATGTAATTCATATTTTTGTAAGACACGGGGCTCTTTCAGTTCAATTCTTATCGAGCAAACAATTAACCCACGAAATTGACGACAGTATTTTTCTTGAGAAACAACACGCCGCTTTTACTGCAGACAACCTTATCACCGTTTTAGTCCTTCAATATCCATCAAAGATTTCATTGAACTCAAACCAGCTGCATTTGTTATGATCAACATATTCTTAAAATTGCATAGTTTCCATATCATCATCATTACGAGTCAAATTAATTTTTTATCGATAAACAGTTTTGTGTATTTGGCGACATTATCATATCAAGGACGATGATTGAAAAACGATGTCATATTGTTGCACAAATTGGGATAAAGCATCTTCGGGAAGAAATTGTTGAATGAGTTTACGCTTGGCCCTCGTTTATTCCAAAGAAGATCTGTCATCTGGGGGCCTCCTTAAAAGGTGAATCGAAGTTCATGTCCGATAGTGGGAGGATCAATTAAGAAGAAAAGAGCGGCATGGAACAGATTTTTTGAAACTGTTATCAAGAATATGCAGAAAGCTTTATTCACGAAGGTCAAAAGGTCATCGGTATGAAATTTCTGCATATCCATCGAAATTGCCTGAAAACTAACGATATTTGGTAAACATAATTCCAAAGGTACTTAACCTTCTTTAATTGGCGCAGATTCGTTGAATGATGGAGGAAAAACTGTAAAAAATGAACTTGGGTGTGGGAAAATACCATAATAACTAAATGTCCTAATATATTTGTGTAACATCATGAAAAAATTGTATAGTTAAGAAATGCGAGTCTCATTTGACGTTTGTATAGGACTTAATCATTCAGAATCGAATTAACGACATGCATAGCATAAAGATATATACTGATGCAAAATCACATTGGCCGTATTGTTTTTTATGAATTCATTCCAAATTAAATTTCAGATTATAATTCAAATTTCCCCATTATTTGTACACACTGAGCCTTTACAAATGATGCTGTAATTAACCTGATAAATATTCTAATTTGATGTATAAAAAATGATTTCACATAACGATTTGTTTGTTAGAGAAAGATATAAAATTCAAACCTTTGTGGAAATTTACAGACCGAAACATTTAGCTCGTAATATTTTGGTCCAGTACAGAAGCATTATCATCATTTTGGCCTATGGATCCGCTAATTTTGCCATATCTTTATGGACATTTTGATGAATTACACCATTCTATAATTTCCTATTTGGTATAAAAGAATTCACATAAGCACAGGTTTAAGTATGTATTCGTTTATTTTAATTACTATTATAAATGCATAAACCAGTATACCAGTGGTTATTTTCCCATATTGCCAATTAACAGACAAACATATTTTATAATTCAGAATACATTCTATGTAAAAAGTATAAATATATAAGTGAAAAAATATCGCGCTTTTTTTTTTTTTTTTTTTTTGTAAGTTGGTAGGATGGCAACGGAGTTACCAAATGGAATTTGAGTTCGATCTCTCACTCAACAACTATTTTTGTGCACTGACAGCAACTATTTTTGTCACCAACCATTTCGAGTGTTCTGCGATGTTTTTCTAATGCAGCTGGCAATATAGAGATAGTTTATCTTTATACCACAAGCAAGGACTGCACCACTGTTACTCTTTCAGTACTACCCAGGGGGCACGTGTAGCTTGAAGATAGGCTGCGAACGCAGAGTAACACTACCTCCCCCACAATGCTCTACGATTCTATGAGACCAGGACCTACGGTATAAAGGGGATTCTGAACCACTACAAACAAACCCGCTCTGCGATGTTTATAATGGAAAAATTAGTTGAACAAAGATTTTGTCTTAAATTTTGTGTGTCGAATGGAGAAAAATATTATTGCAGAAGACCTACGGTGAATCGTGCACATCAAACACGCAAGCACAATGAATGGTATAAAAGCATTCAAAGAAGGCTTGTTGAATTACCTCGTTGTTGCCAACCTTCAATTGCTACGACCGACGAAAAGATAGACAAAATCAAGAACGTGGAGAACAAAGATTGTTTTAAGAACTTAGAGAATTGGTTCAAAAAAAGTGAACTTATCTTTTAAGTCCGTTCATAATATTACGGTTGATATTTTGGACATGAGATGCGTCGACTGGTTGATAAAATTGAACAAAAAATATGTTTGATGAAACTAGTGGCCTGATGGCCAATTGACTAGCGCTCTGGCCTTTGGTAACACAGGATGGATGTTTGTAAGGGGTTCAGAATCCAAGGTAAACTGTAGGTCCCAGGTCTAAGTAGATCAAAATGTGCAAAAAATGACCGTAGAGCAACAAACCAAACTTGATGAAACTGATTGAACACAAAGTCGGTCGATGAAGAGATGATTTCCCGAGCTCCTAAGAACTCGTAATAACTGATGACTGTTCAGTACCGCATTCACCCCATGTGGCAAGATGCGACTTTTTTGGATTCTCAAAGTTAAAATTATTGGAGCCATAAAAGAAAATTCGCCGAAGAAACTGAAAGCCATATACTTCAATCAGCCTATGAAAAATGTATGGAGGACTGGACCAAGCGCTGTCATAGTTTTAATTCACTCGATGGAACCTATTTTGAAGGCGACACAATAATAATAAATGTAATTGAATAAATAGATTTTTATGTGTTTTTATTTAACTGAATATAGAATATTTAACGAATAAAGTGTTTTTATTTAACGAATGCTTTTTACATAGAGTGTATAAATGCATTTTTATAGATGAATTAAATATTAACTGTCAATGCGATTTAAAATATGCTACATTTGAATTCATTTCTCCTAGTACGTCTTTATTTTTATCAAGAGTTTTCAAACATGTGTGCATTGGAAATCGAACTCAGAGATAATCAGAGAGGTTCAATGGGATGATTTATCACTAGATGATCTATAATTGATCGGTGTCGCCATCTATCTATTTGAAATTTGCATTCATTTATTGAATACAGTAAGGGATAATTAATTTATAGATTATAATATTAACACATGCAAGAGAAATCCACAATTTGATATGAATAGATAGTTTTTATAGCATCGATAGCATTGTAATTAAACTCATGAGATGCCTTTTTTTTTCTATATAATATTTTAGTTTAAGATTTATTTATCTGGCAACAAAAGATTAGATAAAGCAACCCACACAAGGTTTCTAAAGCTGCTAGATAAACTCTAAAATTAATTAAAATATTTCTAAACCTTTCTTCAATTCCATACCATTTTTATTTTCTTTTTTCTTACAATACCATACCATTTTTCTTTCTTAGAACATTATATAGGGCAGGGGTGGCCTACCAGCGACTCGCGGGACACTTTGAACATTTATATGGCCCGTGTGATTTATCACACTTTTACAAAATATATTTATTTCAGAATGGCCAAAGTAGTAGAAATCAATGTGTTAAAAAAAATACATTATGTGTACATTCCTATATTAAAAAATGAACTGTCGAAATGATGAGAAAAAAATGAACTTTGATTTTAAAATAATAGTCTTGCGAATATAGGACAGATAGTGCCTTCTTTATCCCTGAGTTTACAGTTACGAGTTCGCAGAATAATTAAATTATAAACGCCATTTACGATGCAATATCAATTACAATTACGATTGCAACACCTATTGCGATGCTCAAATATCAAAATTGAGATCGATTTGCAAAAGCTAAGTGAAAGAGAGGAGAAACAATTATCGCACTGGTAAAATAACTATTTTTTAATGATTTCATTTATATTTATATATTTTTTGTA
Organism: Caerostris extrusa; assembly: GCA_021605095.1. Taxonomy (NCBI): domain Eukaryota; kingdom Metazoa; phylum Arthropoda; class Arachnida; order Araneae; family Araneidae; genus Caerostris; species Caerostris extrusa. The sequence goes on along the minus strand of BPLR01004875.1, from coordinate 229,248 downwards.
TTTCATTTTGAGTGTCATATTTCTTTACAATGTGCGTTTAGTATCATTATTATTATTATATTGTCTATGTTCACATGTAAGAATAATAGTAAACACAATAATAAGAACTCACTATATTTCAACATTTCACTCCAAAAAAAATGTCTACAGTGGGTCTAAATCTAATAGGGGCGATATATAATTTTATATGATGTCCGCGGAGTTAGTATGCATAGTGGCCCGCAAGATCATTTGGGTTTATCGCCCTTGATATAGAGTATAACAGTTCCTACATTTCCCTTTAAAAGAGAAAGACACACAAATGCATCATGCATGAGAAATTAACACAGATAGCAACAATATGGGTCCGTTATTCTTAACGCATCCATCACAAATGCATTGTTTAACATTGTTACATTTAACAATACATTTATTATACATTTTTGTAACAATTGACATTTTATATACGTTATCGAAAAAATAGGTGATATAAAGAATCTAATTATTTTGAAATTCATTGTAAATAGAAAGATTTCCTTACGGTAAAAATTATGGTTAAAATCTAGAATCTTGTACCCTTTTGCCAAATACATCGTCAAGTTGCCAAGTCAGTAATAAGCATAGAAATGAATCGGCGAGGTAGTTTGCGCCAAAGGTTGATTGCCAAATCGCCAAGTAAACAAACAAACAAAATGGCTACCGAAGTTTGGTGTCATTATAAAACGCTATTTCGCCACAATTTATAGCCAAATAGTTCTATTACGCCAACATTAGTAGTCAAACAGCTATTACGTCAAAGTTTATTCCAGAAAATGCTTTGAAGCCAAAGTTTATCGCCTTAATGCCAAATATTATCACTATCCTGCCAAAATTTTAATCCTTGAAATGCTTTATCGTCAACATTTATTGCTTTATAGCGAGCATTGTACTAGAATACTGTACCCTCAGGTGTTCAGTATTCTAGATTTTAACCAAAAATATACAACTATCAACATATATTTTTATACATTTTATCATGAAAATTGTGGATAGTTACAGATAAAAGACACTTTATTATAAAGCGACTTTTATCAGTAGCAGCGACCTACAATCAGAAATATTCCAATAAATTATCATATCCACTGAAATATTTCCACAAAAAAAAAAATTCTATTGCTAAACGAGTAAAAATGCTTATGTGCCCAATGCCAATCGTATTAAAAAGTTATCAGAATGATCACAGTGGGAAATTCGTAACACAAAATGATTTGATGGAAGCACGAATGATGAATGGTGATTCGTCAATTATGGATGTTAAATAGATAACAGCAGAAGGTGAGCGACGATAATTTCGGACAAGAATTTTTGACCTTGATCCTAAATGAAAAAGTGAAGGCGCAAGCAATTCATCACACACGTGAAAATGAAAAAAATATCTTCGTGGTGAGATTATGGAGTGCGTTTGAAATCATAATTTCAGTCAATTTATGTGATCATGTAAGAAAGAATTTCCCAAGACTATTACGAAACATATAAATACTATTGTACTACTTTCCCTTCCATGCACATTTATTGATTACATCGTAAAAAAGTTAATTGTTTTATATTAAAATAAATGTAATAATTTTTTAATTGCGTCGAGGACTGGGACGTATTGACCATTTCCCTGTGAGCAGCAAAAGTGGGCTACAGTGACGAACGCTGTTACTCATTGAGTACTACCCAGGGCGCACGGTTAGCTTGAAGATAGTCTATGGACGCGAGTCACATTAGCCCCGCAACGCTCTACAGTCATAGTAGACAGGGACCTGAGGTTTAAAGTGGATTCCGGACCACTACAAGCGTCCATGGCACCTCCGGGACTCTAAGCAGAAACAAGTGGCACCGAGCGCCAGAAAAACAATTAAACGAACTTATTTTAATATTATATTTTAAAGAATTTGATCAACCTTTTTCTTCTTCATTTTTGTAACTAAAAGCAGCTTATTAGAACAGCTTTGAAATGTCTGCTAAATCTGCCATTATAAAAGTGTGCGACATCATGTCAAATATTTGAATACATTTACGATAGTACATTTAAGAAGAAAATTTTTTTTTTTAATTCTAAGAAGATTTTTAATAATGGGTTCGGAATCCACTTTAAACAGTAGGTTCCAGTCTCATATGACCGTAGAGTGTCACAGAGCCCAATCAGACTTCTCTCACCCACATCATTCCCAAACTGTAAAGGGGCAACTCGCTCTAGGCACAGTGATGGGGCGTGATGTAGTAGTAGTAGTCCATTTTTTTTTTTTTAATTCTAGAGCTACCTTCCCCTACTGTTGATCCATACCGGATGTTATAGAAAGTGTCATTTATAATTTTTAAGAAGCTTCCTAGAATTTTCAACCAAAAATGGAACGAAACGTAGGATCAAATGTTCTTCTCCTCCCATATACTAGGGACCTGAATGGCCGAGTGGCTAGCGCTCTGGCGCTCGGTACCACAGGTTTCGGGTTCGAGTCCTGGCGGTGAAATAGTTGTTTGTAGTGGTTCGGATTCCACTTTAAACTGTAGGTTCCGGTCTGTTTAGCCTAAAGTGTGCATAAGATGACCGTAGAGCGACAAACCAAAGCCAAACCTTCCATAAACCCCGTTTATGGGTTAAGAGGTTCTGACTAATAATATGCATTTTGAATAATAAAATAGTAACTTTAAATAAATGAAGTAAAATTATCGGCACATCTACACGCTGAAGCTTCTTTACTAGAATTCACTCTTTCAGTGCGCAAGCAGATGTACCCAAAGAGAGCAAACTTCCCAGCGGTGGTTTGTTGCACGACTTGACTAAATTTAATTTTGAAATGCTGAATAATAGGTGGTGAGCCGAGTTCTCGCAACTCGCTGAGTTTGTTCTAATTTTAGGTATTAAAAAAGTATTTATAACTAGCATTTTACAAACAGGAAGTTACTATTTTTCTTGAAACCCTTGCCAAGATGGGGGTTGAACGATATTTTGGCAGCACGACGCCGAAAAGAAAATATTGGGTAAAAGATTTCTTCAAAACAATAAATAATAATTGTTAAAATAATTGCTTAAAAAACAATTAAAACAATTGTTTGACATTAAAATGAAAATGCAAATTACAAAAAAGATTGCATTTTACAACTAATAGTTACGGGGTTTGTTGAGAGATAGATCTTTGCTTTATTATTCCTACGATTGTAATGATGCAATCTTCAATGTAAAAGGAATATAATATCATTTTTTCCTCATTATATCATGAACAATGCTTAACTTGAATCATTACTTAATGTTAGAAAACTAGTCTGTTTGTATCCTTGTTGCAGTTATCCGGGATATTATTGGGATTTTCCCATTCTAATTTTCATAAGGTTATGCAGGAAAAACAAATCGCAATGAAAGCATATTATATATATAAAACGTATTCAATACACCATTCATTTATGGGACAATCGTTTTCAAAATCAGTTGTCCTATCTGATATAGTTTTGTTTAAATATGTATCCATAAACACAAAATGTAACGCTTAGGAATCTTAGCTAAGCAACTGAATGAATCAATTTTATCCAGTAAAAAGTAAGTATAACTATTTATTTTACAATGTTAATTATTTAAAAGATGGTAAAACATAAATAATCCAAAAATTAATCACTCTGAAGTTTAAATTGCGATTTTCATGAATACAGCTGCTTCATTACTAACAGTTAGGTTGTTGAATACGTGCATTCGTGCAGAGGCGTTTACATATATTTTTTTTTGCAAAATCGTTACGATAATGTGTGAACAAATATGAGAATTTTATTTTCTATTATGTTCCGTCTGATAGCTCTTTTGTTGAACTATCCTATTGCATTTTGATCTCCAATATAAGAAAGCTTTCTTAAAATATCAAGGTTGATTTTGTTCCATTCCTCCATCATAATCTATCAAAGTCAATCCAATGTCACGGGATGCTGCTTATATAGATCTCGTTTTTAAAGTCCAAAAACTCATCCTTGGGACTTGGGTGGGATGAATGCAAAAGGAATAGCTTCAATTCCGTCTTGATTTTCCATTTTTTATAAATACAGACTAGTACATTTAGAGGTGGGGCTGGTTACTTTACCCTGATGGGACTTAACCAATTAAAGATTGTTTGGGGAAAATGATTGAATGTCTTCCTTGCCAAATAGGATTACTAGCAGAAACATGTTTTAACACCTAATTCATTTTGACGTTATTTGTTTTCCTTATTTTAAGTTATCCGCTGTAAAGGAATCCAATAACAATAAAAAAAAAAACTTTTAGCAAAACTTTCCTTGTTTGCTCACAATCAACATCCTCTTTTTTTGTTAGTCAATCGATCTTTTTCTAACGAAAACAGATAAAAATATCCAAGTCTTAACAATAGTAGTTACATACTTCCATTTTTCACATGCGAAATCATTTTCATTCAACAGTTTACACATGGTCTTACGCTGAGAAGCGTTTCGGCATCAGCCGAATATATGCCATAGTATTATGTATATATACACGAACGTCCACCAACGAATAATTTTAATGATGCAGTCAATAACTAAACCTTATTTCAAGTTTTTTCCTTACTCCTTTAAATTTATTTCTTGGAGAGTCGTAATGGCTAAAAAATGCCTAAACATCCTCTGTTTGTATTTTAATTTTCATATCGACGTTTTATTATCTAATGTAATAAATAATAACACCCCAAAAATGTCCATGAAACATTGTTTAAACATTTTACCTCTGAATGAGGTGGTTATTGTTCTGTTGTCGTATCCCTCATGGAAGGAGGGACAGCTTCTGTTGTGATGGAGCACCCGCAGGTAGAGGTCTGACTTCTACACCGTGTCGCTGTAAAAGGAGGGCAGTGCCTTTGCGTATGTATTGTATATGGAAAAATACCCGGAAAACTGATGGCCTGATGGCTGAGTGGCTAGCGGTCTGACGCTCAATACCCCAGGTTTCGGGTTCGAGTCCCTGTGGTGCCATGGATGTTTACAGTGGTTCGAATCCACTTTAAGCCGTAGGTCCCGATCTCCTATGACTGCAAAAAGCGTCACGGAACCTAGTCAGATTTCTCATCCACAACATTCCCAAAATGTATATGGGCAACGCAGCTCTAAGCACAGTGATGTGGTGCCGTGTGGTGTGGTGCAGTAGTAATTTGACTCACGAGGACAGATGCTGAACATCACAAACGTCCTTGAGTCTACTCGTTTCTTGAAACAGTGTCTACAATGAAGCAGATTGAACATCCGCCCTCATGCTCAACAGCGGCGCGTGTTGCCACGAGTCGGAGGAAGGAACGAGGTGGCTTATAATGAAACAGAAATGATAAAAACAGATTTCATTTTATCAGTTAGTAATTAAATAACCATTCTGAGAAATGCATTAACATTTTTCCTTCCTAGAAGCAAGTGCTCGTTTGTAAAAGGTGTCAAGACCTAACCTTGTTCTAATGAAAACGATCGTTTCAATAAGAGGAAGAAGCAAGTGCTAAATACCGGGGCAAATATTTCGCAAAAATAGTGTTTACTTTTTCATTATGGTGTGTCGTTTATAATGAAACCAAAACAAGGTTTTTTCCCTGATTACCATAGGAAAGCATTAGTTAATTGAAACGAATGGAATGAAATGAATGATTCATTCCATGAAAGTGCGAACGTTTTACTTGGAAAGATCAAAGTGGAGAGACATTTTACTGAACGATCGTTTCTGAAAATTTTGTTATGAAAGACATTCATAAAGTACTAGAAGATAGGTATCGGATAAATGTCTTTACACTTCAAAAATTAAAAAAAAAAAAAAAGCAGTTATGCTTTTTTTTATCGGATTAAAAAAGCACGTAAAAGTTGTTTTGATGATGTTCACAACATTTGAATGGCATGAGATCTTGATTTTCTAAAGTTGAAAGATTTTATAATTTTTTTTAATGAAGAAAAAGAAAAACTCTGTTGACTAGTCATGATATTATAAACAAGTAATATAAAAAATTTTTATTTTAAAGTCAATTCCTACTTTTTTTCACTCTATTGCAGAAAGTCCTTTATAAATGATTTTTATTCATTTTTTAAGTTTATCTGGCGCCATCTATTGGTAGATACATGCAACTTAAATCTAAAAATAACTAAAATTAATTAATTTAATTTAATTTTGAATTAATATTTGAAAAAACTGTATTAACATCCAGTGTCATCCACTACAAGTTAAAAAAAAAATGCAGTGAACTTGATTATGAACGATTGAAAATGTGAACAAGATATATATAGGAGAGTGTGAGCTAATAGAAGGAATTGAAAAAAAGTTCCAAAAATAGTTTAAAAACGATAATATATAAGGAGCTTTTCTTCTCATTATAAATATCATAACCTTATTTATTACTCATAAAAATATGGGTACTATTTTCGACGGAGGAGTTTTTGTTTCCTTGATCAATTTTTCATTTCATTGATTCAATTTGTCGTCCTTGACCACTTTCAACTTTTCTTACTGTTTTCTTTTTTTTTTTTTTTTTTTTTTTTTTTTTTTTTCATTTCTTTCGCGATCTATTCTTATTGGTTTACTTAAATTTCTTTCATGAACTAATAATTAAATAAAGTAAAATTGTCTTAAATGATAATCTGGTGAACGAAATTACCATTTTATTTCAAAGTGAAAATGCGGTTTTTTAAGAAAAGAAAAATTGTTTAGAATTCTATAATTTTAATTTTTATTTTATTGAGATTGCTGCTATGAGTTTTATTCTTGCATTAAATTCTAAATTTTATGGCAACGGCTCAACCGATGGTAATTTTTTTCTGGGATATTTTATTTTTACAATTTTATCTATAACTATTTCACAAATATGAATCGTTTTGAATAATTTCAACATCACTTAATTTTTTTTCTTACAAATGTTATTTGGTGTTAAAGGTAGGAAAAAAAATTTAAAATATTGGTTATTGGAGACATTATCTTAACAGAAAATTTTTAAATATCTGTATATTCAGTTGAGCGATATTAAAAGCAAAAAATGATAACAAGATTTTCTAAAACCTAATAAAAAAAGAGTAATACATTTAATGTAAGGGGTCAATTTTCCTGATCTGATAAACTACGTGCCGACGAAGTGAAAAAGAATTATTTCTTAAACTGATATCAATGAAATGCTTATTATAAAATCCGATAGAATGCTCCGAATATTTCGAAATCAGTCATCTACTTAAGAAAATCATCTACGAAATAATCTACTACCAATCATTTCATGAAGTAGATGTTAAGAAATGGCCAAGGACTCTCGAAAACTGTTTACAAAGCATCGCCGAGCACTTTCTCTCATCAATTCAAATATTGGTTGGTTATGTCTCAATCATCAACAGCAGGCCATTGAGGTTCTTTTTATCTCGATTGAAAATTATCCAGTTGTGAAAGAAGTAGCTAATTTTAGTAACTTTATCAGCATAGTTGGACAACTTTGTGTACACAAACACTTGTGAACACCTATTTTTAGAAACATTGATAGTAGTTTTGAACTTTGGTTTTCTAAACGAGTGCATCTTCAAAAACAAATACAATATTAAAAGAAACTGTCGCAACGAAATTCAAACAAAATTCAATTTGTTATTTTATTTTATGGAGGATCAGTGATATTTGTTGACAAACTCCATTGAATTCATTCCTCGATTATTATGAAAGGGACGATTCAGAAAGAAGCTCGGGTCCATGACCGTTAAGCAAAATATTTAAATATATTTACATGTAAGATAAAAATAATGAAACGCTTTTTTGTTTCGGTATTATATAATAAACTCATCCAAACTGAAATCTCATGAACTATGGAGTCTGACTTGTACGTTTCTCTGGACACATCATGCATTTGCTCATCTTCAGGCAAATCATTGATATCATCGAAAGATTCGAACTGGGAAAGTTCAGCCCTCTGACATCATTCAAAGAGGTAGTACGTAGTATCCTGTAGTCTATACGCCTGTAGTCCACAGGAGCATTGAAAGATAGGTGTGGTTCGGCCAACGATTGAAACGGAAACGGCAGTTTTAAAAGTGGAAATAGACGAATCGAGGACTCCTTAGTAGTGCTAGTCAGATATACGCGGCGTTATGTGATTTTAAAAGAAAAGTCTAATAGATATTATGGAAAATAATAACCTATTGTAAAGTAAGGCGTCCTCCTATTCTAAAGGAACAGAAAATTTGGATGAACATCTCCCGTCCTTTCGTACTAGAGTTGGCGATGTATCGCCCCCTGGCTCCTTTCCCTCCAATCGCCTTTATTTAGAAAACGTAAGCGTTAAGCGATTCTGAACCATCCGAGACATTCTTCTTTTCAAGTCACACATTTATTGAATTATGTTCTCACTAAAGATGAACAGACACCAGAAATGTCATTTCGCTTACAAATGATCATTTTGCATGAAATAAAATAAAACATTAAAAAAAAAATAGTACCCATACATGAATATTTCAATTTGGTGGGAAAAAAATGTTTATGAATAGAATATAAATGCCAAATAGTTAGAAAATTCAATTTACATTTATTGACAGATAAAAAAAAAAAAAAAAAAGAGCTAGCAGTCTTGAATTAATAAAAAGGTGCTTTTCGTCAAGCCCACTGAATTATTACGCCTCTTTCCATTTTCAAATACATATTAAAGATAGAAATTTAAAGTTATGCTATACAAATTGATACAAATACTCAAACGTTGAAGCACTGGTAGGAGACATCATAGATGGCTTTCGATCTTTTTGGCGAGATGGTTCTATTTGGGTGGCATATAGGTAAACGCCGAATTAACTCGTTGCTTTTCCGAGAATTCATTTGCAAAGATGTCAAAGAGACAGAGTACACATCTATGAATAAAGAAAATGGGTCTCAATCTTAATATCTCTAAGCAATCATGCATTATATGTAAAAAAACACACCATTATCTTAGAAAGTATTGATTTTATCAGAAACAGTATATTCTTTATTTTATAAAAATAAATAAAAAATTTTACGTGATTTTCTTTGTCATATTACTTTCGTGCATCCAATAAAAAAAATAATCTAAATACTTATTCAATGCCTAATTTAGATATAGTAAGTATTTAAAATATAATTATTGGGATGAATTTGTTTAAAGGGTCATTTTTTTCGAATCAGATAAGATTACGTGCTGATGAGTTGAAGAAGGACTAGTTTGCCAAAATGCACATCCTTTTTCTTCCAAAAAAACAAAATGGAAAAAAAAAAATTTTTTTTTTTTTTTTTTTTTGTATATGAGAGCCATTTTTCACGAAGCGATTAGACAAAACTCTTTTTATGAAAGGATATTTAAAAAACAACTAAGGAAGTGAATTTTTCTTCCACCTAATCCACCACAAAAATAGGATACTGGTTACAGATTCTACTTCAAGCTATATATTTACAGGTGATTCTCATGAAAATATTTGAAATTCTCCTTGAAATTTTTTTTGCCTGATGGCCAATTGACTGGCGCTGTGGCCTTTGGTACCACAGGTGTCAGATACGAATCCTGGCGGTGGCATGGATGTTTGTGAGTGGTTCGGAATCTACAATAAACTGTAGGTCCCGATCTAATGAGCTCAAAGTATGCAAAAGATGACCGTAGAGAAACAAACCGAACCTTGAAAAATTTTATACTTAAGAAGCGGAAAATATATATTTTTTTATTTAGAAAATGTCTAGCTAACAAGTGTTTCATTTTTTTTACATTTGAAACTATTTCAAGCATTTAGCTTCATAGATAAAAAGAAATCCTAGATAATGACAGAAAAAAATGTTTTCTTAAGATAACCAAAATCTTTAAGATAGCGTACGTGTTATCATACTTAATATTTGTTAACTGTTCTAATAAAAAATTTATGAGCTTTAAGTAGATTTTTAAACTCAAAATAAGTTCGTTTGAGAATTTAGTGTAATCTTGGTAGAACTTTTTATCATGAATGTAGGGTATTTATCACGAGTTTTATTTTTAAAATTTGTTTCATTTCTATGCCAACTTTAAACACTTTTTCGTTGCGCTTTCTTTCTAGAAATTTTATCAACAAAAAATAGGCCTCTATCCTCACAAATTCATGTCAAGAATCTTTTCTTTGTATTTTTTTCGACTTTAGCCGCACTTTTTGAATCAATATTTGCCACACTCGTCAGACTGACGTCAGAGAAGTTCATTGGAAAAATACCATTCATATTTTATAAATCGATATCGATAGAATAAAATTTGATGTTCTATTTAAAAATAAAAGACCATTCTGGTCGTTCCATAAAAAAAAGGCTTATTTATTAAGTTATCTGATGGGTTTTTTCGAAAGTAATCACTTGAAAAATGTTAATCCATGTTAATAAATGTACTTTGGAATCAATATTTGCCACAATTGTCAGAAAGGCTAATTTGAAAAACATCACAGATACCAATCATATTTTATAAATCGATATTCGATGGAATGAAATTTGATATTCTATTTAAAATAAAAATACGATTCTGGTAGTTTCCTAATCAAAGGCTAATGTATTAGGCTATCTGCTAGGTTTTTTCGAAAATAAACACTTGGAAAAATGTTAATCCATATTAATGTTAATAAATGTTATTTTAAAATCAATATTTGCCACAATTAGACAGACGCCAGAAAAGTTGATTTAAAAAAAAAACATCACAGATACCAATCATATTTTATAAATCGATATTCGATGGAATAAAATTTGATGTCCTATTTAAAATAAAAGACGATTCTGGTAGTTTAATGAACAAATATTAATTTATCAGTTTATCCGATGGATTTTTCGAAAATAAACACTTGGAGAAATGTTAATCCATGTTAATGTTAATAAATGTTACTTTTGAATTAATATTTGCCATACTCGTTAGACTGACGTCAGAAAGGTTGCTTGGGAAAATATCACTCATATTTTATAAATCGATATTCGATGGAATAAAACTTGATGTTCTGTTTTAAAATAAGACATTCTTGAAGTTTCATAAACAGACTATTTTATTAGATTATATGATGGTTTTTCCGTAAATAAACACTTGGTAAAAAAATGTTAATCCATAAAAGGAATCATCAATAATAAAGCATTTAAAAATTACATTACTCAAAGAGCTGCAAGAATTTCCAAAAAATGTTATTGCAACACATACTGCCAATCTATAGTAAAGATTATATTTTTAATATCTTCCTGTATTTAATAAAAGTGATCAACACATGCGATTTTATGTTGGAAATGCAATGATATCGAACACAACGAATGATCATGTAAACAAATTCTTTTATCAAAAGATAATCAAGTTTTCAAACAAGCAGTACAATGTTTTGAAGGTTCAGTTTGAATGAAAGTGTCCATTATCGAAAGCTCGCAATTCGATAAACTTCAGCACGTGAAGGATTGTGATATAAACAAAGCACCAGTTGGAATTTCTAATATTGGGGCAATTAAAGCAAGTTACGTCTTATTTTTTTATCCACAAATATAAAAGATATTAATATCCAAGCATAAAAGATTGCTTTGTTAAAGCACATATTTGATAATCAAAAAGGTGCATTTTCGAATTGATTTTTAAAAGTACAGTTTACTACTTACAAAAACGTTCTGTGTTTATTGTTTGAGTTTTACTAAAAATTGAAATGCACTTTATTCTAAATATTACTTAGAATACTGAATTTCCAGAACATAATGAATTATATAGAACAAGATATATTAATACAGATCTTTAAATATAGTTAACAAGTGTTCAACATCAATTTAATGCAAGAGTTTGATTCGTCGCTCTACTGTCATCTTGTGCATACGAGAGCTAAACACACCGGAACCTACAGTTTAACGGGGATTCCGAACCACTCACAAACATCCATTCCACCGCCAGCATTCGATCCTGATGCCTGGAATATCAAAGGCTAGAGCGCTAGCCAATTTAATGGAATAAGATGTCTTGTTTTTAATTTTCAAAATTCCATAACTTAGTTTAATGCAATTATTTATATTTTTATCCGAAGGATAGGGACCACATAAAAGTAATCGCATTTAAGAAATAGCCTGAAATTTCATAAGTAGGTATAAAATAAATTGAAATAGGAACAACATAAAAGAAGTCCCCCCATAGTAAACTATGTCAAACAAAACTTCACGATGTAGCTAGAAATGGGTTTTTCAGGCAAGGAAAAATTGAATTTTCCCACCGGACCATTTTTAAAATGTTTTATTTGCTTATATAGGATCCAAAATGTGCATTTAAAACTATTCATTGTCGTCGAGTAATATTTGGGCAATGGTTCAGATTTGAATTTTCTTGCGGTTTGGTTTGTTTTGCCACTCTACGATGATTTTGTGCACACTTTGGACTTATTAGACCAGGACCTACAGCTTAAATGTAGGATTCCGAACCACTCACAAACATCCTTGCCACCGCCAGGATACGAACCTGAAAAGCTTGTGGTACCAAAGGCCAGAGCGCTAGCTGATTGACCATCAGATCTCGATTTTCTAGTGGAGAACTGGTTCAAAACTCACTTGAAGAGGCTACCTCCCATTAAATTCAATTCGTGGTAATGTGATGATAGAATATCGAGTGAGCCATCTGTTGGATTCTTTTAAATTTGCAAATTATTGTGACAACCATCTGTTTTCTTTTTTTGAATTACAGTTTTTTTTAATTAACTTTTGTTCATAATATTCCATGGAAAGAATTATTTATTATATGCTCAAAAAAATAAATAAATAAATAAACCGCCCCAAAAGGATCATGTATACTTAAACCTTTTTTTTTTTTTTTCCTTCTGTTAGCGCACACTCTCCCTATATATATCTTGTTCAACTTTTTAATCGTTTATAAAATTCTTTTCATTCATCCACTCAAGTTCAAATACATTCCTTTTTAACTTTTTAGTGGATGACACTGAATGTGAATACAGTTTTTCAAATATTAATTCATTCATTAAATTTAATTAATTTATTTTATTTTTTTTAGATTTAAGTTGGATATATCTACCAATAGATGGCGCCAGATAAACTTTAAAAAATGAATAAAAATCAGTTATATAGGACTTTCTGCAATAGAGTGAAAAAAAAAGTAGGAATTGACATTAAAATTTTTTTTTTTTATATATTACTTGTTTATATATCTAAATGGAAAATTGGCACTCTAGAATTTTCAAGAGATATTTATGTTATTCTATCAGAAAATACAGTAATTTATTTATTTGTATTTTCTTCTGACATCTTCTACCAGCAGTAGGTCTCGCAGTTTGCATTCAAATCGTCAATCAATTGACGTCGTTTTTTCACGCAGAACAACTTTCACCACCGTGTTGATATAAAAAATAAAAAAAGCGCCAATCAAAGCGAGTGCTACTCAAAATTTGACATGACCTTGAAATAGACATGTCTGCAAAGCAAAATGACAGGCCAACCCTTTGGTGAAAATTCCATCAGAGATCGAGATCAACAATGATAAAGCGAGGTTTTTTTTTTTTTTATGTCAACTGTTTAATTTATGATGCGAAGATGCCAAAGTATTGCGAAGATTGATAAAACAATGGTTCAGGAGCTACACATACAACTTCGGAAATGTCAAGAATGGGGTTCATTAGTATAGTTGAATCTAAGTGGTGTGTAATTGCTTTTTGGCAAACTGTTGGCGACTTAAAATTCACTCACTACAAGTTGAGGTAGGAAAATGAATAGTGTTTTATTATATCAACAATGAAATTATTGCTGTTTTAAACTAATAGTCGAAGGTCATTTTTATTTTGAATTTAAATAACGCGAACATTTTAAATAGGGATAAAGCTATGAAATGAATACGGTAGACGGTTTCCTGGTATTTTAAGAGTGATTTTTTTGTTCTGTTTTATGATAATTAATATGACCTTAGATACACAAATGTGCAGATCGAATCGCACTGGTATTTCCCATAAATTTACATTTCGGATCTGAATATGATAGTGTTAAGTTTTATTACTTAGCATATAAATAGAATGGTATGTGAAAAAAATTGTCGGATTTTTTTAAAGAAATTATCTCAATTTTTTTTTCACACATTATTTAAAAGGGTGGTTCTTTTACATTTTCAACATTTAGGATTTAGCATTCTGACATTTCAGGTTTGATTTGTCACTCTACGGTCATTTTGTGCACGCCCTGGGCTAAATGGATCGGGACCTACAGTTTAACGTGGATTTCTAACCGCTACCAAACATCCATGCCACTGCCAGGATTCGAACTTGAAGCCTGTGATACCAACGACCAGAGCGTTAGCTAATTAGCCGTCAGGACGCTCTAATATATCAGGATTTCTTGTGTGGTAGTTAGTCTCTTTTAAGATTAAATCTTTTTAAAATTTATTTTAAACTTAAATGCTTTTTTAACTACGATTAACATAGGTTATCAATAAACAACAACAAAAACATTTAAGTTAACGTCGGTTTAAGTGTTATACTCATAATGCTGCAGAAATTAAATTGAGAAATCAAAGAAAATTAGATTAAACTATATTAAATAAAATAATAGAACATTCAAAGTGTAGCTAGCATCATTTAAGGAAAAACAAGTAATATATAAAAAAAAAAATTTAAAGTCAATTCCTACTTTATTTTCACCATAATGCAGGAAGTCCTTTATAAATAATTTTCATTCATTTCTTTAAGTTCATTTGGCGCCCTCTATGGGTAGATATATGCAACTTAAATCTAAAAAAAAAAAACTGAAATTAATTAAATTTAATGAATGAATTAATATTTGAAAAACTGTATTAACATCCAGTGTCGTCCACTGCAAGTTCAAAAAAAAATGTATTCGAATTTGAGTGGATGAATAAAGAGTATTTTAATGAACGATTAAAAATTTGAACAAGATATATATAGGAAGAGTGTGAGCTAATGGAAGGAATTGAAAAAGGACAGAACGTAGATAGATTTGATACTTTTAATTCGCAATGGAAGTTTAAGGTAACCGACTTTATTCAAGAAACAAAGTTTTTAAATAATGTTTTATGGAAATTGTTATGGATGCTATTTTTAATTGAAGTTATGAAACATTAACAAACATGAAAATTGAATTATATGAAAGAATATTTTTTGTTAAAATTTCTTGAAAATTGACAATAAAGGGCATTTTTTTATTTTATGTAAACAATCATAACAAAAAAAAATAATACGTAAAAACACATCCCATTAACTTGCATACATGTAGGCAAGCATTCGCTATGCATGCATTGAACTAAAATGATGGTATTATTTTAAAATACAGCTGAGTGACAGACCACAGTCATTGAGAGCAAAAATAGCAGAAAAATGAATGTCAACAACTTATGTCAATGAATATGTTTAAAACCTTTCATTTGAATGCATACGTAACATCATAAAAAGTATACAGTCGAAATTGTCTTGAATCCTGAAAGTTATTATAACAGATGACTGTCATCGTACGGCGATGCAGCAAACAATACAGAAATTCAACTGAAACTTACGAATGCGTGAATTCAACGTCCTTAGCAATTCGTGATTTAACAATCGTATCTCGACTTCTAACGACTTTAGAAAAAAACACAGAACTGCTTTCGAAAGCTAAAAGACTAATCTTTGAAATAAAGCAATATAAAAAATTTGATTGTTTTTCTCGTGTTAATCGTGATGTGTTCGTGCTCGGTTACTTTAATTGAATGATAAACAGCGTTTCCAAACATTCTTCAGTTAACGTAAGAAACATAACATATAAGTCATTTCATCATCATCATTGCCGCTACAGCCTGGTGTGGCCGTCTACCCACTGGTAGATTTCGAGACGAGAGATGTTTTTCTTTTTACGGGCTAAGGTTGTCAACTCCACGCCCAACGCTCAACAGTCATATAAGACCGGGACCTACGGGTTAAAGGAGTGGATTCCGAACCCCTATCAATATCCATGGCACCGCCGGGACTCGAACCCGAACCGCTGGTCACTCGATCATTCATTATAAGTGATTTAATATTCCTTTTAATTAAAATTCTAATTTGTGAGTCCTTCCTTTATTACCTCTATACATTTTTTTGTTCATGGCGACCCAACATCTATTCTATTTGATATGGCAGACGTTAAGTACTTGTCCTTAAATTTTCTAAATGCAATATTCAAGAAGTAATGTCATTAAGATACTCCGAGGCCTGGTGGCCGTCTGGCTCTTTGGCCTTTGGTACCACAGGCTTGAAGTTCGAATCTTGGATGGAGGTTTGTGAGTGGTTCGGAATCCGCGTGAAACTGGTGGTGCCAGTTTAATGAGCCTAAAGTGTGCACACCGTAGAGCGACAAAACGAACCATATCAAATCGGTCAAAATATATATGTATTTATGTACAAAGTACTCGAATTCGACGAGTGTTTTTCTTCGGAACCACCTATTGGGTAACTCAAAGTTTGGTTTGTCGCCCTACTCCCTACGGCGCCAGACAATTGGCCATCAGGTCGCCAATTTTGACTGAGGACTAACAAAAACGCTTATTTAGAAGAAAACAAAATTGCAGTATCTTTCCACTCGATAAAACTTTCAACTTTTAAAGTATTCTAAATTTCCTTACACGATTCTTCCCACTTTGCTGCTTTTATCCTCGTGAAAATATTTAAAATTAAAAGGGGAAAAAAACCCGATTACTTTGAAGATATTTTACAATCAAATGTAACTGATGAAATTTATACGACCAATTTGTTAAACAAATTTGAAGGAAATTAATATGTCCTTTTAATGTTTCTGTGCTCATAGGATAGATAAATGAATTCAATTCATAAGAAGGTTTCTAAAGTGACTCTATTTTGACCAGTAAAGACAAAATAACAGCAGAAAATTGTTAGCAAAATAGAATCACGGAAAGCGAAAATTTAAAAATCCTCTAATACTGTGGTCGAATAAGTCGGCGTATTATTGAATGTTTCAGTTAATGAAAAATAAATTATAGTAAAAATATGTCAGTAAATAAGATTTGAGGTCACAAAGCTATACATAAAAAAGCGAAGGTTTTTAAAATAATGGCTTCGTATACTATTGCATGCTGAGTTTAAGTGTTAATCACAAATTTAGTAAAAATTTATTTAAAATGCGAGTTTGGAACTGGAGAGAACTTTAAATATTTAGATAAAATGAATTCTATTTTTTCATGACGAATTGAACATGATTTCTTTTATTATGGAATACACAAGAATGTACATATAATTATAAAAAAAAAATTTATTGAAAAACAATTAAAAAAAAAGCAATTAATGAAAAAATAGAATTTTTTTGAGATTTTAACAGTAAGTTTAATGTAAATAAATAATTTACTTTAAGAATTTTACTTATTCAAAATTGATGTCTATAATTATCTAAATCAGAGTCATTGATAATGTTGGTAATCCGCCATACTATTTGATTATACGTAGAAATAAAGCTGATAAAAAAGTCTATTAAGATGCGGCATTCGGACTTAGAAATAGTAGACTTGGAACTGACTTTGATGTCGATTATTCGGGCAATCAGTTTTACTTGCATCGGCATCAGGTCATGTAATATTTATTTCGGCACTTGTTTGCGTTACAAATCAGATGTAAATATTTTATTCTTCGACTGATACGCTTTCACATCTTTCAACTCAATTAAATGATTTCTTTAAATGTAGAGAAGACTGAATGGCTGTTCTGTTCTCTGTTGAAATAAGCGTAAAAAACCAACACTAATATTACCCCTTGGAAAAGTCAAACTAAATATTTAGGAGTTATTCTGGATCGGAAACAGCATTTAACTCGGAAACAACATTTTCTGTACACCAAAACTAAATTTCGTATTGCCTTCAGAAAACTCCACCCACTTATGAATAGAAATTCTACCATGGCCAGGTATAACAAAATTCTTCTTTTATGCTGCTATGCTTCGCCCCATTCACGTACGCTTGTTCGGTCTGGTCCTAGGTAGCTCAATCAATTTAAAAACTTCTGAAACTTTACAAAATATCACCATTCGCCCAATGACCTCTGCTAAAGGGTTCAAGCGCAGTTCTGATATTTATAAAGCTATTCCCATTCCTCCTTTAAAAGATTTTCTTAAAAACATCTTTCAATGAATGTTTGACAAGCTTATTCATCATGACAATATTGCAATCCAGGAGATGGACTCGTACGTTCCTAATTAACATTTAAAACGCCGGAGAAAAATTTTTAATTCAATTTCTAATTGAATTTTTAAATATTTTTTCTCTTTTATTTTGTTTATGATTGCAAGTTCATTTTACTATATTTGTTCATTTTATTATATATTAAATGATTCAGTGTTTCATAACTGAAATTGTATTTGTTGTTTTACTCTCTAAGACAGTGGCTCTCAAACTGTTTGAAGTCGGGTATTTAAAATCCTACATATAATTGAAGACTTACCGTATACAATTTTGTATACGTAAGCGTATACATACATATACAGTTTTGTATACGGTTTGTATGTTGCCGCATTCCGTCATTTTGTGTCCGCAAAGGCTAATTAAGACCGGTACCTATAGTGTAGCTTGGATTACAAACCCCTCACAAACATCCATGCCATTTGCCAGGAATTCAACCTGAAGTTTGTGGTACCACCTGGCCATCAGGCTGCTATATAACGAGGAAGTAAATGAGCTGCTACTGTGGTATTAAAATTTCTAGGTCGGCGTGCTATTTTCAACTGTAATTGAATCATATACCTTAATTTTTAAAATTCTATCCAAAAATTCAATTAATTTTTCTGTAAAGATTTATATTTTTCCATTTAATTTCATGTTTTACAAAAGTTGAATTTGGAGTCGCTCAATTCAAAAAATTATTCAGTCTTTTGCATGAGTGTTTGATGGCTATTACACAACCTCGCAGACAAAGCTCGCATTGAAATTATGTTGCAGTGAAAACGCAATATATTCATATCACAGTTCATTGTTTTGAAATCTGTATCTTTTGATATCCATGTAAAGGAAATCAAAAAAACGTACACAGTTTTGTGGCTCACGGAATAATTGTTTGAAAACAAAAGAATTTCTGCGGCGCGACGTGGAACCTGGTAAAGATATGATAACTCAGTTCCTTGAGACGCGTTGTGCAGATTGTAAATGTTAAAATGTTTAAATTCAATTGGCATATGGAAGAAAAGATACAAAAATTTCAATGAATATGACACCCACACAGACAGTTCGGCTTTGTTTGTTGGTGTTTGAAACGGGTAATAATATAAGCGTAGGTCAAAATTTCTGTATTGCTTTAAAGGTCGAAAGTTATCTAGGATGTTAATATGTACGTTCATAAATTTTTGTTGCAAAATATAATTTTTTATATTGCACTGTTGACGTATTATTTTTTCATTTATAATAAAATTTTTTAACACATTGTGAGAAGGCCAACAGCTGCCAACAAACATTACAACTTGAAGGTGATCCACACAATTTATTGTACGTGTGTGTGTTTTCTTTAAAAGGGGGGACTGACGGCAGAGAGACCAGCACTCCGGTTCTCGGTATCACAGGTTTCGGGTTCGAGCCCCGGAGGTGATACGACTGTTTGTAGTGATTCGAAATCCACTTTAAAATCGCAAGTGCCGGTCCCTAATAAGATCGTAGAGCGTTGCGGGGATGATAGTATTAGTTTTTGCGTCCGTAGCTATCTTCAATACTACACGTGTCCCTTGCGTTGTGGGGGTAGTGGGATTCTACATTACGTAACCCTACCTTCAAGCTACAAGTGCCCCCTGAAGTGGTGCTCAATGTGTCACAGCAATTACGGCGCTTTGCTCATGGCATAAAGATGAAACTGTATCTGTATTTCCAGCTGCATTAGAAAAAAAAATGTGAAATTAACATTCTCTTTGAAAATTAAATAATAAAAAAAAATCGAAGATTAAATAACATAAAAATTTTAAATTATTTCAATAAACAAATACAACATATGTATTCAAATAAGACATGATAAACGTAACTTTCAACTTTTTAAAACAAAAATATCCGGTTTGAATGAAGAAGTAATTATAGCGTACATTTTATTTTATAATGTACGCTATAATTAGTGTTTCACTTTTGTATGACAGAAATGAATAATTAACTTTATTTTTTAAAGTAGTTAGCTACATAATTTGCTAAATCATTTTTTTCAAAATTATTTCAGACAATCCTTGGTTGTATTGAATTGAATGAAATCGTGTAGAACTTAATTGTTGTGAACTTGAGTGTTGTGTTATAACAGAATGTTCAATTCATTTTACATAATCTAATGATCAGTACATGTTTCAAATTTATATGGTCTTGATTGTGACAAATGGAATTCTATATAAAAAAATAATTATTTTGTGGCATAATTTTTATATGGATATCAAAAACAAATTTAAAAAAAAACATTGTTATAGAAAAAATATCAACGACATATTAGTAATTATTATTTTTTTAATTTTGAATTATCATTAACTTTGAATCGAATAATAAAAGTACGAATAATAAGTTAACTTATTCGAATAATAACAATTAATTATATAATCAATTATAAAGATTCTTACAAAAAAAAAGCACTTAAATCAAAATAATTTTTCTTTCTTTCTTAGTGATTATACTAATAATTATTCAGAAGTAATTTAAATTACCTTGTCAATGATGAACTTCCTAGTTATTAAATATTCTAAATATAGAATGATATTCGGAAGTTTGTAGTACTGAAAGATGCTGGATTTGAATTATTTCAAGGTTTTTACATTGTACAAAGAGTGACTATCACCAGAGGTTCGGGTTAGAGTCCCAGCCAGATCCGTAGTCTAATATGATTGTAGAGCATTGGGCATACTCATTTAGCACTACCCAGGAGCCCGTGTAACTTGAAGATAGGCTACGCACTCAGGGATTACCACTACCCCCACAACGCTCTATGATTCTATTATATCGGGACCTGCACGGTTTAAAATGTGTATCCCGAACCACTACAAGCATCATGGCACCGCCGGACTCAGACGCCTAAACCTGTGGCCCCATGCACCAGAGCGCGCTAGCCACTCGGCCATCAGACCCCCACCCCCATGTCAGAAAGTTTCCTGTTGAATTCAAAGGAGAAGATTCCTCGGGGTGGGATGTTCGTCTCAATTTTTGAGACACCCTCTAAAAATGTAAACCGTAGATAACTCTTAATCTGCTACATACTTATTTGTATTTCTAGAACAGAATAAACTCAGGTGCCTGGCATACAGAAAACAACACACAAGTGTCTTATTTGAAGCAAATAAATGTGTTATTTTTAGTTATAGTGAGCCCAACGGCAACATGCGCCGCTGGTGAGCATTAGGACAGAGGTTCGATCTGGTGACGGCTTTGTTTGTAGACACTGTCTATCAAAAATCGAGGAGACTCATGGTGTTTTGGGATATTTATCATCTTGCTTCGGACTATCTGAGTGGGAGTTTTTTCAGGTTTTCTTTCCTACAATACACAAACCGAGAATGGTTCCACTAAAAGTCCTCCTAATGGCACTGTCCTCTGTCTTCAGCGTCACGGAGCC
This sequence comes from Caerostris extrusa, assembly GCA_021605095.1. Taxonomy (NCBI): domain Eukaryota; kingdom Metazoa; phylum Arthropoda; class Arachnida; order Araneae; family Araneidae; genus Caerostris; species Caerostris extrusa. The sequence continues at coordinate 207,810 of BPLR01004875.1, read as the reverse complement.
CAGTCGTGCTTCTAACTACGGGTGTTCCCTACAACAAGAAGCTGCGCATTCACTCTTCCCTCCTTCCATGACCACACGTGTTCATGGACTTGGACTAAAATGTTTCTGTCTGCCAAGTGGCATAAGAAAAATATTTAGTAAAAATATCTCCATGTGATCTAGTATTTTACTATAGACGACTTTTAAACGTTTTGGGATGCAAGCTCCATCCTGGAGACGGATATCAATGCTATTCCGAAAACCAATTGCAGTTTCATCTCAAGAATCCTAATGAGTAATTACAAATATCAATTTCGGGAAATGAAAACTTATCTGATGATAAGGCTGAGATGATGTTTCTTTTTCCTTTATTAAATACAATCAAAACGTGAGTCAATGCTGTTTCCTCGAAAATGCGCCAAGCAAGAACAGTGATTATTGTTTTTGCGTCGACACCCCTTTCACACTTTCCCTCGATCCTTATCGATTAAAAACGAATCAATTCATAATATAGCTCAGTATTTTTTTATGGAAAATGTGTATTCCATTCTGCTTGCAATACTTTTATTTCAATGCCCTATTTTTTAAATAAGAATTCTTTCATTGCATCGAATATGCTTGTATAGTATGTATGGAATTTAGTGCTGTCAGTTCCTTTTATTTTCTCCTAAGGATAGTGTAGCCCCCCCCCATATCTGTTAGAAAGGGGGAGGGTGGAACACTGACGGTCCTCGAACGAATGAATGTTGAGGGTGGGACAGTGCCTTTTGGTAGGACATTTCATAGGAAACTACCCCGCATTTGTGTTGTAGGAGAGAATATTGGCTTAATGGCCGGAGTGACTGGCGCTGGGTACCACAGGTTTCAGATTCGAGCGTTGGGCGTGCGGCTGACAACCCTCTCGTAAAAATAAAATCTTCTGTCTCGAAATCTGCCAATAGCAGACAGCCTTGGCATGGGGCTGTTGCTGATGAGGGGAAAGAATTCTGGCAAGGCAGTCTGATTATCGACGAGACGCTTTTCACACAGTCTTAATCTCCACCGACTCTCCTCGGAGAGTTAAAATGTAGACTATTAATAGCCCAATGACAAGTGTTGTGAGAGAGGAACAGTATCTTCTGGAGAACTTTTTTAAGGGTAATTGCCCATGTGCGCGTCGTATGAGAGAAAAGCGGAAAACATTTTCCAGCAGCTTGATTATTAATTCGAGGCGGCTTTAAAGACATTGTCACAATAGCCATCGTTTTCTCTGAAAGCAGCGACTACAGCAATGTCGACAGCTGATTTCGAACCTCATCCTCCTTCAAGTCAGTTGCGCATGTTGCCACTGGAGATGCGAATCGGGCTTTGGGCATTTCCGATATATTTCATGTTACTCAGTATCATGTTACATGTTACTCTCAGTATGAATGGGCTGAGTGTCTAGCGCTCTGTGCCAGGTTTCGGGTTCGAAATGTCTGCGGTGCCATGGATGTTTATAGTGGGTCGGAATCCCCTTTAAGACGTAGGTCCCGGTCTCATAGGACTGTAGAGAGCACAGAGCCCAATCAGACTTCTACCACTGGTGCACCATCACAACAGAAGCTCCCCCTTCCCTTCAACCATGAGGCCATACGGGTTCTGGGCTTGGTATAGATGTCTTGGTACCAAGTGGGATAAGAAACATCAATACTCCCATGTTAACGGAGAAAAACTGGAGATTAAACGTTTTAGAAAGCATTATTAAGTAATAAGCTGTCCCTCTTTATCTGCTAAAAATGATGGTTTAGAAATCTCAATAAAATAGATCAATGCAAAACAGAAAAAAATTTCGAAAAAAATTGAAATGCAAAGCATTTTTTTAGAATTAAGAAGGAACTTTTTTCCTGCTCATCATCAACGAATAAATTATTAAGGAACGTTTTCCAAATAAGTAGACAAAATTGTATAAATTAACCCAAGGAATGATGGTATAGGAGCTTTATGCATCCAATTCAATCAAAATTTCTTACAAAATTACTTTACGAAAAGTCTTTTTTTATCTATTAAAAGAAATCAAGTTCCTTCCTATCAATAAAAACAAAGAAAAAAAAAATGAAGAGAAAAATTGAAGAAGTTACCTTACTGATAAGGAACTGATTATTATAATTACCGTTGATAGCTTCAGATATCAGCCAGAGATTGCCATACAAATTATCCGACTTGTTTCCTTACATCTCACTTCAAGGTTGAAAGTGATATACAAGCACTAACTGAAAATTATATTAAAAAAAATTATGGTTAAAAAAAAATGTTGACTAATGTACAATTTCTCTTGAAACAGGGGTTCTCAAACTGTGGGTCGAACCCCTTTATCTTGGGGCGCGCATATATTGAAAGCAGGCACGAGATAACAGATGAAAACAATTCAAACTAAATATATTAGCTGAAAAATATAAAAGTTGGAAAACTTTTTTTCTTTTACCAGTTCAGTTTTTGACTAGTGCTGTGGCACTTAGTGCCACTGGTTTTCCACAGGTTCAAGCACTTGCGGTCGCGTGGATGTTTGTAGGGTTCGGAATCCACTTTAAACCGAAGGTCCCGGACTGATATGATTGTTAGCATGTAGGGCTGACAACTTTATCCCGTAAAAGAAAACATCTCCTGTCTAGAAATCTGCCTGTAGAAAGAAGTGCCTTGGCCAACCACGAATTACTACAACACGGATTACGAATTACTACACCACATCACTGTGCCTAGAGCTGAGTTTAACATTTAAGAAACATTTTTAACTTTTAATTATGTTATTTTTATAATATAACAAACTTTTTTTAAATGTTGCAACTATTATTTAATATTTTAAATAAAGTTAATTATCTTGAAAACAACGAAATAACTATGTTCTTTCTTTACTTAATATTTAAATGATATTTAAAGAAGTGAATAAATCAGCGTTTTTCTGCTGGATTATGTATGACTATTTTATGTATGACATATTTATGTATGATTATTTTTATGTTATGTATGACACGATTATGTATGACATATTTCTTTTAATAACATGCTAATCAAAATTCTTCTTCATTGGCGCAACAGCCTCGTGGTGGGCGAAGGCCATCTTCCTACTGGCAGATGAGACAGGAGGAGCTTTCTTTTTTTACGAGGTAGGGTTGTCAGCAGTCGCCCAACTCTCTACAGCCACATTATAACAGGACTTGTGGTTTAAAGTGAATTTCTCACCATTATAATCGTATAAATTAATAACACAATTTGTACAATTTAAATAAGCTACCATGGCAAAAGATTAGTGGATTACAATTGCTTGATTTATCTTATTAAATGTTAGAAATGCACCAAATTAAAAACCTTACAGCACTATATTAATTTTAAAAATTTGTTTTTCCTTTAAAAAATTCTTTTCATTTTTCTCTTCTCATCACGTTAAAAAATACTCAGTTACAACAAACCAAACAAGTAATATAAAAAATTTTAAAGTCTATTCCTACTTTTTCTTTTCACTCTATTGCAAAAAGTCCTTGATAAATAACTTTCATGCATTTTTTTAAGTTTATCTGGCGTTATCTATTTGTAGATACATGCAAATTAAATTTAAAAAACTAAAATTAATGAATTAAATTTAATGAATGAATCAATATTTGAAAAAAACTGTATCAACATCAGTGTCATCCACTACAAGTTAGAAAAACAATGTATTTGAACTCGAGTGGATGAATCAAAAGTATTTTATGAACGATTGAAAATGTGAACAAGATATATATAGGGAGAGTGTGAGCTAATAGAAGGAATTGAAAAAAAAAAAATTACTGTATGATATCCATTTAAAAAAAAATTGTTTCTTTCTTTAAAAAAAAGTGTTTTAATATTTCTCTTCTCATCTTGTAAAGAAGCTATTAAAAAAAGCTTAAAAAATGTACTCATTGACAGCAACTACAAAAACTTCTCTTTTACCTTGTTTAAAAATAAAATTTTTTTTATCTCCACGAGCCAATCAGATCACTTACTGTGGAAGGGAGCGTTCCTTCCCCGCATCGAGCGCCATAGTACTAGAAGGAAACTAGGGTAACTACTACTAGGAGTAACTAAGTACTAGGAGTAAATAAACGTCGGCCGCCATGGCAACCCCATTCTGTCAGAAGCAACAGCGGTGGCGTGACTTCGGTCGCGCTATCCACCGCCGCTTTTTATCGTTGGGGAGAGAATCTCTCTTGCTTACTATTCAATTATCAGAGTCGAAAGGCATGGAAAAATATACGATAAGAAGTCGATTCTGCGACAGGTTTTCCTGGGTATCGTCACGTAGTGCTCTGCAGGAAAACCAATTCCAGTAGAAGAAAAACTATTTCGTGGAGTAAGAAAACAGTCTTGCTTTTTACAGTTCTTTTTATAATGAAGACACTTTTAAGGATATCATTGGTCACATTTGTATAACACGAAGTTATGTTAAGTGTTTTAATTAAATTGAAACGAAATCGAACCCACAACATTACCTTCCAAAGAGTTCCGACTAAACTCTTCATCATTGGCGCAACAGTCCCATTTTGAGCCAAGGAGAGATGTTTTTCTTTTTAAGGGGTAGCTCGACAGTCATATTAGACCTTCCAAACTGTAAAAGGGCAACTCGGCTCTAGACACAGTGATGTGGTGTGGTGTAGTAGTAGTTATATTAGACCAAGACCTACGGTTTATAGTGAATTCCGAACCATTACAAATATCCACGGCCCTACCGGGACTCGAATCCGAAACCTGCGACACCGAGCGACAAAACTCTTCAGCTTTTTAAAATTTAAATCTTTCCATAAAATTTAAAATTTTTAATACTTTGCTGCTTCAATGTGAAAAAAAGTTAAAATTCTAATAATCTTTAAATACACTAAAGAATTAAAAAAAAAAAAATCACCACGATTTATTCCATGAACAGTTAAAAATGAAAATGTTATGAATTAAAAAATGTGTAACAAAAATCTGTATTATCAGAAAATACTAATCGCGTTTAGTGCCTGGCAATACTTCAACAGGTTCAAAAGTTTGAAGTTCTCATTTAAATATTTAGCCACTAGACATTTAGGATTATCTCATCATTAATCATCATCATGATTAGTGACGCAACAGTCCCATGGTGGGCCGGGCAGATTTCGAGATATTTTCCCCCTTTTTACGGGAAAGGGTCGTCATTCCTATGCCCAACGCTCTACAGTCATATAAGACCGGAACCTAAGGTTTAAAGTGAATTTCGATCCCCTACAAACATCCACCGGGACTTGAATCCTGTGGCACTGAGCGCCGGAGAGCTAGTCCCTCGGTCATCAGGCCCCTTAGAATGATCTCTTTAAATTTCATACTATTCGAGAATGCATTCTTTAAATATACACACAGTTTAATTTTATTTGCGTTTGGCTTGGTTTGGTTTGTCGCTCTGCTGTTATCTTGTGAAAACGAGGGCTAAACTGTTTAACATGGATTCCGAGCCACTGCCAGGAAACGAACTTGAAGCCTGTGATACGATGCTAAGGCGAGAACGCTAAACACTTGGCCACCAGGCCGCATTTTATTTGGGAGTAGATGATTCCATTCAATAAGATATAGAAGATTTTGCATACAGCATTTAAAGCACTGTAATGAGTAAACAATCAGTAGAGAATACTATAGAATAATCAGTATAGACATCTTTAATAACTTTTTGCCTGTGTAATGAAAATCTGGTCCCAAGTCTTCTAAAATACCACTATCAATTCCCTGCATTCTCAATTCGTATGCAGTAGAGATGATGAGGTTCTAAGTATGGAAATAAAAGGGGGAAAATAAATACTAATTGAATATGAATATTCGAAAGATGCTTGCCTATTTTAAAAGGTGACCTGGTGGCCAATTGGCAGTTGGTACCACAGGCTTCAGGTTCGAATCCTGGATGTGGCGTGGATGTTTGTGAGTGGTTCTGAATCCACGTTAAACTGTAGGTCCCGGTCTGAACTGTAGTTAGATGTCTAACTATTGGCCATAAATACTGTAAGTCCCGGTACTTTAACTGTTTCGTTAAACTGTAGATCACGGTCTAATGAGCCCAAAGTGTGCACACAATGACCGTAGAGCGACAAACCAAACTACACATTTTAAATCTTAAATTGAAAACCGATTTTTAAATGTAATAGTCTATTTCAATTAGTTTTCCTCTCTTTTTTTATTCATTTCAGTTCTACAAAAAAATTTCTTGTGTGATTTCCTTTTTTTTTTTTTTTTTCATAAAATTGCTATCATTTTTTAGAACCACAGAGGAACTCATTAGACTGGCTATAAATATAATATTTATATTTATAGTTTGTCTAATGATTCCAATAATAATTATAATATTTTTAGAAAACATATTATTTTAATTATTTCTAATATAATATAAATATTTCTAATATAATATAAATATCATTAATATAAATATAATTTAAAAATATTTTTTTGTTGTTTACGAAAGCTGATATGTTCAATCTGACAATAGTCTTGATTTAATAAATTTATTAAGAAACGGAGCCATTTAAAAACTATGAAGAATGCCCTTCAAAAAATGTGCACTTCCGGTTTTCGGTGTTAGGAGTTGGAATCGATGACCCAGTTCTATTTATAGGCGCAACAGATCGATGCTCTATTTAATTCTATTAAAGTGCATCGATATTCATAATTTAAGCCACTTAAGTAAACAAAATAAACAGCATTATCCATTTATCTAAACAAAAAACAAAATTTTATTTTTTTAGTAATTTTTTGTTTAAAAAAAAATTTAACTCTTTTAATTTAAATGAGTTTAGAAAAATTATACCTTGGCCTGATGGTCAAGTGACTAGCGCACTGGCTTTCGATGCCAGAGGTTTCGGGTTCGAGTACCGGTGGTGCTATGGATGTTTATAGTGGTTCGGAATCCGCTTTAAAACGTAGGTCCCGGTCTAATATGACTGTTAGACGTAGGGCTGACAACCCTACGCCGTAAAAACGAAACATCTCTTGTCTCAAAATCTGCCAGTAGGCAGACAGTCTTGGCCCACCATGGGGCTGTTGTGCACTGATGATGATGATGCTGATGATTAATGGACCACGGACTGATTATTCTACAAAAATGACATTACTCTGTAAATATCACTATGCTGCACTTTTGTCTGACATCACTCGCAGCGTGAACTGCTGCCATACAGCAGATTCTGCTTTAACCAGTGTGTATAATTGGGGAGTCTACAACACTGAACAATTTGGCTGTCACAATTGTTGAATTGTGGGCAGCGCAATTTGGGATAAAATTCCCTTCCACCAATAGGGACATCTGGAAGTGCTTTCCCTCAAGCTGAATGCGACCTGGTGGTCAATTGGCTACCGCTTTGACCTTTGTACCTCAAGTTTCAGGTTCAAATTCTGGCGGTGGCATGGATGTTTGTGAGGGATTCGGAATTCATCTTAAACTGTAGGACCCGGCCTAATTAGCCTAGAGTGCGCAAAAATGACCGTAGAGAGGCAAATCAAACCAATCAAGCTATACAAATAGACATTCCGATTTAGCGATTTATTGTTTCCATCCCCTGCATAGACTCGGAAGCTCGCGTTTCGATACAAGTTCCGTTAATTCTGAAACTCAATGCTCTATCCATCAGGAGGCTCGGGCTTTAATTTAAATAAAAAAAAGTTTATTTAAGAAAATTAATAACACATTATGCAAGAAATTCTGACAAAAATTATGTATGATTTGCTTTGGTTTGTAGCTCTACGGTCAATTTTTGCGCATTTAGGCTTCAACCGGGGCCTACAATTTAACGTGGTTTCCGAACCCCTCACAAACATCTATGTCAGGATTTGAACCTGAGGCCTGTGGTTCCAACGGCCAGAGCGCTAGCCAATTGGTCATCTGGTCGCAACAAAAATTATGTGAAAGAAAGTAAATGTAAGAAAGGAATTTCAAAAATTTCTTTCTTATGAAACTAAATTTTCAAAAATATAGATTATCATTTTTCTTTCAATTTGAAAAATTTCACCCTGGAGAAACTAAAAATCTAAACTGTAACTTTTCCCTTAATTGAAGAAAGTTCTCCGTGAATAAACTTCACTTGTAAAAATCTAGATTATATTATTAAGTACAAATCTACACAATAATCTATGATAAGTGAAACGCGTATACCCCTCTTTCAAAACTCATGTAGAAAATTAAATGAAACATTTAATGGATTCATTGATTGTTCATGGATTCATTAAAAGACATTGGCTAATTAAATAAAAATCTGTTTCTTTGCCGCATTCCAAACTATTGTAAGCAAAACTATTATCCTCTCAGCTAAATAATACCTCAAAACAAGAATTTTTATGTTTATTCATTATATATTAAAAGAAATATTTGACCATTATCTATTCCAAAAAAGACGCACGGCAACGTCATAAAATGCTTCGAATATTTTTAAGGTCAGTGAATGTGGAGAAAGTGAACTGAAAGTGATGTTTTTCAAGGTCAGATATGAAAGTTGAGATTTCAACGGTAGACTCTAAAAATAATTCTGAGAACTCTCTTGCAGATGACACATCAACACATTTTTTTGCTCTGGTTAAGATAATGTTGAAAATTCTCAAGATTCTTCCGTGAATTCTTTCGAGGTGTTTTGTTCCATTCTCAAGTGATCACGCCGCTCTGACGTTGGAAGACAGAAATTGATAAAATTTTAAAGAAACAAACTTTTAAAGTGCTTTGAAGTTACCTTTATTGTATGCTATGATGCAATGCCGATCGCTGAATTGCATCATTCAGGGAAAAAGAAAAGATTGCACCATTTGGGACCGAGTGTTTATCTTGAGAAGGCAGATGCACGCAAAACAGACAAACACTCGGACGCGTGAACAAACATCATAACATGTGGTGACTTTTTTTCTCATTATTCAGTTGCTTTTGTTGATTTATCTGAGTGATAATTTATGCATTTTGTTTGAACCAGAAAAACTCTAGAAATGTTTTTTGTTTAATTATTGGCACATAAAACATACTATAATCACCTAAACAGTAATAAATTAAATATAATTATTAAATAATACTGTATTAGCTATTATATGCGGCATAGTAGCCAAGTGGTTGGTGCTCTGGCCTTTTAACCCAGGCTTCTTTGTAGGTGCAGTATATTTCGAATCCTGGCCTTTTAGGCAGGGTTCGGTTCTTCAATATCCACGTTCAACTGGTACCCCAGGTCTCAGTCGGAATCCACGTTCAACTGTAGGTCCCAGTCAAAGTGTGCACAAATGACCGCACAGTGGCAAACCAAACCAATCAAGCTAAAACAGTAGTCGAATAGAAAACAATGAGAATAATATAATTTATCAATAAAAAAGGGTTCAATTGGTATTGAAGATGGCTTACTTACCAGGTCAATAGTACCAGCCTTGGATAGGTTTGGTTTGTCGCTTTGCAGTCATCTTTCGAACCACTCACAAACATCCCTGCCACCGCCAGGATTCGAAGCTGAAGCCTGTCATACCAAAGGTCAGAGCACTAGCCACCAGGCCAAAACGCTGTGGATAGGAAAGTAGTCTATATTTGCACTAAAAACTGTGTTGATAACATTAATAATATCTGTTCATCAAAAAAAGGTAGAAAATATCTAATCGAAACATAAAAAAAATAAGTTTGTTTTTTTTCCCTGTAATTCAGAAAATTTATAGAGTTCACCCAAAACAATACAGATATAATTTGCTCGATTATCAAAAACGTCAATAGGTGATTGAATTGACGATTTTATGGTAACACCTGCTTACTCGTGCTCCTCTCTTCTCATGAGACTGGAGGCAAGAAAAAACAGGAAAATAAAACTTGAACCCGTGTGCCGTTCTGCCCCAATTATGTATTGTTATTAGCGGATAAAATAGGGAATCATACAAAAATAATTTTTCTTTTTAAAAAAAGGGCATTTAACTATCTATTTTGCTTATTAACTCAAAGGGCATGAGACCACCGCTATGTTTCAACATTTTACAATGAAGGAGCTACGCGGCCAAGGATCTCAGTAATAATTTACAACAAAAAGGTGATTGAATCGTGTGAAGTGAAGCTATTCAGTTGGCTTTTAAGTGTTTTTATTGTTATTTTTGTCAACCGAAATTACTTATACAGAAATACAAAGGAGGAAAAGTTTAGAAATAAATCATATCCAATTTAAAAATAAACAATATTTAATCTACTGGAAAACATTGCTATTAGAAAATTGATACGTAATGCAAGATTTTTTTATACATAGTTGAATATTTTATTTGGCATCCGCGTACGTATTTTTAAATTTTAATATTCCAAAAAAAACTTTTTTTCCTGCCTTATGAATTTTAAACTGCAACTTCCTACGTTTAACTTATTGCTATCCTTTACAATAAATTAAATAAGTAAAATTCAAAATTCGGTAAGATGATACATATATGAGGATGAAGATATTCATACGCATTAATGATAAACTCGTTAATAAAAAGAAAAGTAAAAAAAAATCCTTTGAGCCTTGGGCGAGAAAATCCCATTAAGAGACAATTCAACATTCATTTTACACCACTTTTATTAAGAGTGAAAACAGAAACCTTGACATACTTTTAATTCTACTCTTAACTTTTTTTGGGGTTTCTACTTGCCAAGAGTACTTAACATATATAACAGAAAACCCTCTATCTTTAAGAAAACAATAAAACTACAAAAAGCAGAAAATATTATTGACACATAAAATGTTCAATTTTTTGTCATTTTATATGAGAGAGAATGAAATTGTTTGAGTTATGATGGCTAGAAACTGCACCTTTCTGATTTCCTTTTATTTTAAAATTAGAAGCTAATATATATTTTTATATTCTTTGAAAATATAAAAAGATTAATAACTTTATTAAAGTCTTTCTAATTTAATGAAGAAATCAATTATAGAAAATAAAATGGTATAAAAATGTAATTCCGATATTTTTAATAGCACATTTATTTGTTTTTATAAAAAAACTTTTGTCATTGTAAAGTAAATATTAAATTAAAAAAAAAGGAAACAGGGTGATTTGTTTATATATATATAATTTTTTTAAGTTTTTATTGTCCAATGTATAAAAGTATTTTGTTGATGTTAAAACATACACTTTTCCTTCATTAAACCAATAGAATTATTATTTTAGTTTTCCTTATATTTCATGTTGTTCCAAAATTTGAAAAAAAAAAAAAAAAAAAAAAAAAAAAAAAAAACATTTAGTAAAAAAAAAAAAGTTATAATCCTATGTAACATTTCATTTTAGGAAAATATCTTGAGATAATATGTAATGTTTTTTTTTTTCTAATGCAGCTGGCAAATAGACCGTGATCATTTTATGCCATAAGGACTGCACTGACGTTACTCACTTTGCACTACCCAGGGGGTGCGTGTAATTTGAAGATAAGCTGCGGACGCGGAGTAACGCAACGCTCTACGATCCTATGAGACCGGGACCTACGGTTTAAAGTGGATTCCGATCCACTACAATCATCCATGGCACCTCCGGGACTCGAACCCGAAAACCTGTGGTACCCGAGCGCCAGAGGGCTGCCACTCGGCCATCAGGCCCCGTGTGTATGTTATAAGTAGATTATTAAGCGAAAGCATAGTATGGTCACTTCCATACAGACGCAGGCCACAATGCAATGTTAAAATGATTTACATCTTATTTATATCTATAAATATCTATTCATATAGAAAAAGAAATAAAATTGTTTTCCATTTAAAATCTTGTACAACAAAACCATCGATTCATCAGGCCGGCGATGACTGATGGACAGCGCATCAGTTTCTGAGCCAAAGTTATCGGTTCGAAACTCGAATAGCTATTCCGAACAGAAGTTTTCCATGGGCATTATAAACCTGTTGATAGGAATGTCCTTTGGTTGAAGCTTGAGGGATAGGATGATTTGGTTTGTCACTCTACGGTCATCTTTTGCACACTTTGGGCTCATTAGACCGGGACCTATAGTTTAACGTGGATTCCAAACCCCTCCCAAGCGTCCATGCCGCATCAGGATTCGAAACTCGAAAACCTCTGGTACCACAGACTAGAGCGCTAGCCAATAGCCATCAGGCCGCCATAGATTTAAATTTTTAATAAAGATCGAACCTGTTAAAAAGTAGGGCAAGGAATCTTAGAAGTTTTTACAAAAATTTAGAAGGTACGACAAGGAGGTAATGTTACTCGGGTCCGTGGCATACCTTAAGCCCCACGAGCTCCATGTGTGGTGCCAAAGGAGTAACGGCGGATCAGCTACGGATTCTCGTCGCAATGATGGCGCAAGCTGGTAACGAACCGGTAAAGAGGCAACGAACCCGAAGCCTAGGTACTAAAAGGCCAAATTGCTAGCCAACTGGCCATCAGGCCAAGAGAGATTGGATAGGAGAGTGTAAAATTATACTCACATGGGGGTTATCGTTAAAATTGCACGTTAAAATGCATGTGAAATGTAGCAACCACCCTTTCGTAGTGCTCTTTGGTTAACGCTGAATTTCCTATATGTCCGTGAGGCCTGATGGCCAACTAGCTAGCGCTCTGGCAGTTGGTACCGAAGACTTCAGGTTCGAATCTTGGCGGGGGCATGGATGTTTGTTGGTGGTTCGGAATTCCCTGTTAAACTGTAGGTGCCGGTCTGAGCCTAAAAGTGTGCACAAGATGACCGTAGAGCGACAAACCCAAACCAAACCATGATATATGTCTTCGTTCTAAGGGAGAAATGAGTTAAAAATGGCCCCATTCGAACACATGCCTCTACTTATTTATTTAAAAGATTATTTTCAATCTAAATTAGCTAATCTAAATTATCTTCATATCATTCCATTTAAGATGAAGAGGATGGTCATGCTCGAAAGATCCTTAAACTCCGGAAATATGTTATTGGCGCACTCCTTCTGCAGTGTTGACATGTGCGAGGGACCTTGCACGCAAAAAATGAAGAGCAAAAAGAAAAAAAAGGAAGTTTCTCGCATCTCGATTCTCAAAAAAGGAGAGATATCCCCCTACTTGACATCCATCGAAGCATCGGGGTGACTTTGGCAGCGGGCACAAACAAAGTCACACTTTCAGAAGTTAACAGATTTTATCGCCTCGTAAACAGACGAACGCGGGAGCAAAACAGCGCGACGGAATGGATACGCACGGTGCATCGTCGAATGTTTGATCCGTTCACGTGATGGGCACGTGGCGATCGAATGGCCTTCTGCCGAAAGTTATTTGGGGCTCATTTTAATCGACTGCATTGGTGATAAGATTGACTTCTCTGGGAAGTACAGGGTTGACTTTGGTTGTATCTAATTATTGGATGTATTTTGAAGAAGGCCAACAAATTAGAAATTCGTATGATATTTAACAAAAAAAAAAATTATAAGGTCTCAAAATGTTTACATGTAATTAATATAAAATATAGTACTTTTATATTATTATTATTATTATATATTGAATATATTAATCAATATTAATACTGTTGTTGTTGTTCTAATGCAGCTGGCAATACAGGGACAGTTCATCTTTATGCCATAAGCAAGGGAAACACTGACGTTACTCATTGAGCACTGCCCAGGGGACACGTGTTGCTTGAAGATAGGCGACGAATGCGAGCAATATTACAACCCACAATGCTCTACGATCTTATGAAACCGGACCTACGGTTTAAAGTGGATTCGAAACACTACAAACACTACAGGCACCGCCGGGACTCGAGCCCAAAACCTGTAAATGGTGTAAAATGGTGATCAAATGCTTTAAAATATATTAAATTCCTTTAATTGTTTTTCTGACCTTTGGTTTTTGGCCTTCAGTTTTGAATCCTGGCGATGGCATAGGTTTTGACATTAGTGTCGATTACTTTCTTACTATAAGTTTACTTTGTCTGCTTGTTCCTTCTTTGTGTGCGATCCTTATTGTAATGAATTGATTTCCAATAAAGCCATATGTTACTACAACATCCCCCCATAAAGATACTGTACGTGTGCATGGCATGTTTACTAATGTACTTAATACCTGTGCAGCGACCTTGGATCTTGTACTACTGCTGGTGGTCTCGATTCAGAGCACCTTCTGTGAAATATTGAATAATTAAAGTGTTCATTTTCTTTTGTCTTTTGCAATTATCTTTCTCACTTACCTGTTGTTCCTGTATTCGTTCACTTCTGCCCACGCATTCCATTGCAAAATCTGTTTATTTCAGTCTGTTCCACCTGCCTTTTAGTGTGAAGACATTCTGTCTAATGGGACACAATCCGAAGAACATATAACAAACAATAAAAAGAGAACGAACAAGGAACAATCCACAAAACAAAGCGCTTCAATAACATCCGTTTTAATTTTTTTTCAGGATTTCATTGTGTCTCTTACGTCAGTCCCTTCAAAACAGCCAGACGGAAATCGGAAGAAAAGAAATAACAAAACAGATTCAAGATCGAAAGGTACAGCAGCTGCAACAATGAAACAGAAACAAACACATAACTCTATTGGGAAAGGGCAAACACCGCACAAGCAAACAAACATTTCTTAAAAATCATTTAGGAAATCAATAAAAATGCCCACTTTTGAAACATGTTACGTATGTTTTCGCTTCACTTAAGAACTAATTGGTATTTGGATTCGTATCTTCTGTTATGCACTAATTAAAAATAAACTGAATTCAATGTCATATAGAGAGATTGTGTGTTACTTTCAAAACATAAATGTTACACAGAAAGAGATCTGTTTCATTCAGAGATTCAATGTTACACACACAGAGAGAAAGAATGTATTGTATCCAGAGGTTCAATGTGTGTGTCAATGTCACTTAGAGATTTAGTGTTACATACAGATATACAGAGAGAGGTAGAATATGTTGCATTAGATTTACTGTTACACAGAGAGAGAGAGAATATGTTGCATTCAGAGATTCAGTATTACACAGAAAGAGATAAAGAAAGAACGTGTTGTATCTAGAGATTCAATGTTTCAGATAGAGTGTGTATACTTGTTGGGTTCAGAGATTGAGTGTTGCACACACACAGAATGTGTTGAATGAAGATATTTAATTCTTACTGCACCAATACTGTCAGCAGCCTCACTGTTTGTTGTAGTATCTCACTGTTTGTTGTAGTATATAAGTAGTATTTCACATATTCTACGGGTTGTTTTATCTTTTTTTTTTTTATCAAAAGCGTTTGGTAAGACAACACAATTGGTTTGATTTGTCGTTCTACGGTTATCTTATACACACGCGGGCTAAACAGACCGAGACCTACAGTTTAACGTGGATTCCGAACCTCTCACAAACACTCATGCCACAGCCAGGGTTTGAGCCTGGAACCTGTAATTTCAAAGACCAGAGCGCTAGCCAATTGGCCACCAGGCCGCGGCAATAAAATGGAAAATAAGCGACAATAATTTGGAAACGTTAACTGAATCTCACTTTTACATTATATTTTGCTCATGCTGGACCCATTCGTAAAACACATTCTGTAATTTATTTATTTATTTTTAAAGTAAACCATTTCTTAGTGACAACTATTTTTCAGTTTCAAAATCGTAAATGCTTTCTTTTTTAATTCATTTTAACTCTTATTTTATTGCTCTTATGTACCTTTGAATGAAATGTTCTCAGTCAAACATTCACCGGGCACGTGCAAGTGGATGGCAGCATGTGTTTGAATGTCAACAAGTTTTCTGGAAAGCCCGATACGAGATGATCACTCCCCCAAGGGGTATGCCTATTTCTGTATCGTTTTAATTCGAGTAATCTCGAAAGCACTTCTGCTTCTTCTACACGTGGGCAGGGGATGCTTGTTTCAAGTGCTGCGCTACCCCGGTACGCATCCCTTTTTTTTGTACTGTACTGTTTATCTATCTGCGGTAATCCACGTGGCATTCATGTGATTACGAGGCCATTCGGTGAGAAGTATTTTTTGACTTTGAATGACTCTTAAGAGCGATGATTTTTATGAATAAAGTCATTTGTATAACAATTTGGGTGAAATTGATTTCAAAATCTTATTTTATTATTATTATATTTTAATAAGGAATGGAATAAATTCAATATTATATGCGATATGATGCTAATGCATTTTCTGTCATATTCCAAAAATATTAAAATACATATTCCAAATACATTACATACAGGGAATGTCATCTTTATTGGTAATTCAATATTGTATTTTAGCATTTATTATGAGTATCCAAAATATTCCGACATTGAATAAGTTTCGCGGCTTGATGACCGAGTGACTAGCTCTCTGAGGCTCGGTATCACAGGTTACAGGTACAAGTGGTGTTATGGATATTTGTAGTGGTTCGGAATCCACTTTAAGCAGTAGGTCCCGGTCTCATATGACTGTAGAGCATTGGACACAGGACTGACAACCCTGCCACCATAAAAAGAAAACATCTCTCGTCTTGAAATCTGCTAGTAGGTCAACCGTGGGGCTGTTGATGATAATATTACTTATCAAACTCTCTACTTATATTTTATTACATTATATTGATTTTTTAAATTATAATATTTCTTATTTAATTTTATTAATTTTTTTTTTTTATATAACAGAAATGTGTTAAATACATGTAAATTTTTTTTTTTTTTTTTTTTTTTGCAACATTGAAAAATCTGTGCATCTCTGATTAAAGTAAGGATTGCCTTTTATTTAGTAAAAATTACTTGCGTGTTTAAAATAAAACGAGAGAAAAAAATCAAAAAGAAAAAAATTTTTTTAATTAAAATTGTGTTATACTTTAGCAAAGATTTTTTTTTCCATCAAAATCAAATGATTTAATTTGAAAACTCTTCTGAAATCAGATCACAAGTGAGTAGCGCTGAAAGACCTTACTATTTGCAACGGTCAGCTATCTTCATTTTAATGAGAAGTGTAGAAATCGAGGTGGGGGGGGCGAGTGGAGAAGGAGGTGCGAAAAACTGACGATAAAGGATGTAATTCTAGAAGTTTGATTGAGAGTTATTTGCATGCAATTATCACGTGAACCTTTTAAAGTGGAATTCAAAACTTTCCCCGTTTGCGAAAGATACAATTTTTGCAGAATATCTGTTTACCAGTGCAGCAGCTCACACTTTAGCAATTTGCGTAAGAGTCACGCAAAAACTAATTGGGTTACAACTTATCACCGAAATGTTTGCACCATTTGCATAGCTGCTCTACGCTGTCAATGTCACTCGATTTCAACATCGTCCTTCAATAAGTATTGCGTCTTTATATCTCTTTTCTTTTGTTGTACGAAATAATAATTACAAAAAGCAATACATTTCAACTTTCCTATAATCATAGATTTAGTTTAGTTTCGTTTGTCACTCTTCGCTCATTCTGCGTACACTTTAGGTTCATTAGACCGGGACTTATAGCTTAACTTGGACTTCGAACCCCTCACAAACATGCATGCCACCGCCAGGATTCGAACCTGAAGCCTTCGGTACCACTTGAGAGCTAGACACTTGACCGTTTTCTTCTGCCATAGATTTAGTGAAGAAATATTGTCCTATCCACCGATACTTTATTCCCCTTCTTATTTAGCGGAATTGATCTCCCCATGTTCTACTATCTATAAATGAAATTTAGTTGATGAATTTTATCTGTAGAGAAACAGAGAAAGTCATTCCATGGCCGCTACTCGTTTCTCGCAACTAAAAAAAGAAAGCCCAACCGATCCGGTTCTCAGACACGCTTCGGCTCTCGTGACACGTGGGATGCGTGACGTGGGCTGGGCAAGAGATGAGTCGAGTGCTCTGAGATGATCTCTCTCCTCCTCACTCACTATGCACAAGGAGAAGAAGCATTCTCGCACGTGGGAAAAGCCCCGAAACTGCGGCGTACCTTATCTAAGAAATGAAACGGAGACTCGCTACTTGAGAGCAAGAGAAATCCGACTTTTGAATGACACAAGAATGCATTGATTCGGCTCTCACCACATTTCTGTCTTTTTCTAAAAATCTCGAATTCTTTTTAGGATTATAAAATCAAGTTCGTAACTATTTATTTTAGTTTGGTGTGTCGCTCTACGGGGGATTTTAAGCACACTTTAGGATAATTAGACAGGGACCAACCGTTTAAATTGGATTCCGAACCACTCAGAAACATCCAAGCCCCTGCCAGGGATTCGAATCTGAAACACATGGTACCAAAAACCGGAGCGCTAGCCAATTGGCCACCAGGCCGCAGGCTATTTATTTTAAGTGAGATTCATATACCAGCTTTGTTGAACAGACGTCACCAGGAATGGTATGTGAAGGCTTCACCTTCCACCCCGAGCCCAATGGAGGTACTTTCCAATCCCCGGATGTGTCGTGCTCATCTCCGAAACTTATGAACTTAAAAGGACAGTTTATGCTGGTGCAAGTAGTTATAAAACGGCGCATTATTTCAAATATGCATGTAATTCATGTAAATATATATTTTAACTTTTATTATGTATCTAAGAGGATTTTTAAAAATTGTATAGCATCGTTTTTAAAAGCAGATTTTAGAGCAGTATCAGATTCTTACAAAATGCTTAAAAGTCGCCGATAGGAGGGATGTTGGCGATGCTATTAAGTAGTACGTATTATAAAATGTACTCGATCTATAAAAAATGTATAGATGCGAGAGTAATCAGTAAAATATTTTCCAATGGATTCTCCCCTGTGACTTTTGGATGTAGTAGTACCTTAAATCCATTGACTGCATCATGGCGCATCTGTTACAAGCATCCAAAGTGACAGAGAGAACGTCCTAAATCGAACACAACATTCTTTTATTCGGTGAAGGTCAACACAATGGGCCTGAACGGCCGAGTGTCTAACGCTCGATGGCACAGGGTTCGAGTTCCTGATGATGTTGATAGCCATTATGCAGCTTGTAGTTGTCGGGAATCCACCTTAAGAAGTAAGTCCCGATCTAGTAGGATCATAATTCGTTGTCTTGAGGTTGAGTCCGTCTTCAGCCCTCATGATTCCTCGCTAAAAGGAGAAGCTGCATATTATTACCGTAGCCATGGCCCAATCGCCGGCGACGGGAGGTATTGGACCTGGTGTTGGCTTTCCTTCACCAGGGGGCTTAGCAAGAAACAACAATGAAAATGTTGCATGTGGTCCAGGGGTTCGTATTATTGATTAATAAAATGTGTGCGTTTCACACTGTTTCATTATTTTTACGCGCATTTTTCATTATTCGAATACGAAGGAAATTTTCCACAATCATTTTTCAAACGTCAGTAGTAATGATTGACTCGCCTTCGGTTCCGACAGCATCTAAATCTCTCCTTTAGGAGGCTTTTTATCTTCTTGTTTTAGCGACTTAGTTTTTTATTTACATGAAGTTTCTAGAACAAACCAAAATGTGTCGACAAAACTTAATCAATTTCTCTTTTTTTCTTTTTTATTCGCCTTAATCGAGGTACTTTTTTTTTTTTTTTTTTATTTTTCATTCTACCAGCGGTTGTTCCTGCTCTATCGAATGGTGAACCCGATCTCTTTTGTTTCAATGAACACAAACGCCATTGAACAGAAATATCTTTCTGAGAGAAAAAAAAATCATTTCAACCGGGCTCCATAAAACGATATTCCTCGGAAACTGCTGCCCATTTCGACATCACGTGAAAACTAAACTTAAGTTTAATAGTTATTTTTAACGCAATCGCGCCCACCTGATCTTCCGTAATCCGCCCTTCCGTCTGCATCAGCCGAGTGGCGTCACAACACGAGCGCGCGTCACGTGCAGAGATGGGGGGAAGGGATTGAAACAAAACAATGTTGTAAATCCCGGCGCGTCTTTCCAAGCAGCAGCTGATCCCACAGTTCAGCTCCCAGTTTCAGAAAGCAGGGGGCAGGTGTTCTTGGACTACTTCATTTTAAAGTGAAGCTATTCCTTTGCCTCCACACTTCTTTTGCTATATTACAAATCTATTTCATGATCGATGTGACCACGCATTACCAACTATTGAATTTCTATCTTAGCGTCCAAAAATAAAATAAAATAACCTAATAAAAATTGTGTTTGACATCTTAATATACTGATCCTGAGCTCACTTGTGACTACGTAGATTTCAGTGTTATTGACGGCCCCATCTAGTTATACTTGATTGCTATTTTGACGCCATAGCATGAACGAACACCAACAGGGATGGTATTTGGCAGGAGATAAATTTAGGACTATGGATTTAGGAACCATTCAATTAATTTGTACATCAAAAAAATTTTTTTATGGAGGGTTTGCTTTGTCGCTCTACGTTATCTTATGCACACGAGGGGCTAAAAAACCGGCACCTATAGTTTAAAGTGGATTCGAACCACTCACACTCATCGATGCCGCTTCCAGAATTTGAACCTGAAGCCCGTGGTATCAAAGGCCAGAGCGTTAGCCACTTATCCAGTAAGCTGTTTTTGATGGGTGTAGAATAGGAGGTGGTAAACCCACCAGATGTATCAAACCTGGGAATGTCCGTCTAAATGGCGGTGGCAAAGTAGTTGCAGTGTAGCAACTAAATATAGTTAACCTGAATAACGCTGAATCTGCTATTCTATTGTCAAATGACCTCATGCCCATTACCAGGATTTTGAAAGCGATAACAGATACCGCAGAAACTTTAACAACAAGCTAAAATTGCAACTATAGACACAAGTTCGAATTCGAACCACCTGAGAATGGAGTCGAACAGCATCTAGAGCGGCAATGAATCACTGCACGAAGTTCGGAGCAATCGGCGGGTTTTTTAATATTTTTTCTTCTTCAGCTGTTTATACAAGCATCGGCTCATAAGTGTTTGCTTTGGACGTACATTAACAAGCGTAGTCTATATTTGATTAAACTTGAAAGGTTGTTGAGTTTTTATGATTGCAACTTGACATTTTATTAAGTCAATGTATTATATAATTGATGGAATAATGCCAATAAAAATTAAATACGACTATCTAATATCCTTTTTAACTCATTCTGGAATGACAACAAATTTTACATGGAAAAGCCCAATTCAAAATGCTCATTCCGATTTTTCCATCTGTAATTCGAAGACTTTTTCCAAAAAACTTTTTATTGTTGCTATCATATTTTTGGAGGGCGAATTATTACAGAATTAATAGGCAAAAGAAAATGGTACATCTTAAGTACAAAAGGCTATAATTGTCACTATTATTTTTTTTAATAACTGACTAGCTTCCGCAAGAGCTTTCATTGTGGGTCCAAGATAACTTTTAACAAGTCTTAGTCCTAAGAAAAGTATCTCTCTTGGAGATTAGCTGCTAAAGTAGTCATAGTTTTTGCTAGTTGTATTAATAAAATATGCAATTTAACTGCTTTCCTAACATTTCATTCTAACATTAACTTCTAAAATTTTGAAAAAAAAAATAACATTTTTATAATAGAATAGGGTGTTGGATTTTAAAATTAATTCCTCTCTTCGACTCCTTGAAAATTTGCGGATAGATGGCCTAATTGGCAAGCGCTCTGGCCTTTGATACCCCAGGCTTCAGATTCAAATTTCGGCAGTGGCATGGATATTTGTGAGGGGTTCGGAAACCACGTTAAACTGTAAGTTCATGTTTAATGCCCAGAGTGTGCACAAAATAACCGTAGAATGACAAACCAAATCTAAAATTTTGAAGAAAAAATAAAAAACATTTTTATAATAGAATTGGGAGTTGAATTTAAAAAATTAATTCCTTTCTCTGACTCCTTAAAAGGGCGGCCTGGTGGCCAAGTGGCTAGAGCTGCGGCTTTTGGTATCCCAAGCTTCAGGTTCGAATCCTGGCGGTTGCATTGATGTGTGTGAGTGGTTCAGAAACCACGTTAAACTGTAGGTTCCGGTCTAACTAGCGTAGAGCGTGCACAAAATGACTGTAGAGCGACAAACCAAATCAAACCTTGAAAAATGTTAGGACCCGATTCCGGTTCCCCTGTCTGTTTATTTTGTAACTCAGGCAGAATATGCCATTTCAAATACAAGTTGCACAATTTTTTTTTAACAGCATACGATAACTAAGAATTAAAACAGATAGACACAAAATCACGTGGATCACGCATGCATGAAAAAGCACAATTAAAACCAATAGAAATAAAAAATAATTCTAAAGTTGTTTTTATATGTAGCTCTAAATAGATTCTTTTCTATCATTTCCAAGGCATGAGGGGTCAAAAACTCATATCGAAGGATAGGCATCCCCCTCTCACGTGACACCTTCATGCCGAAAGTGAAAAGGTCCTGGGAACGAACAGTACACACACTCGAACAGATAGGGATTAGCGCGATACGGGAATATCCGAACTCTTTGTACTAATTATGGACCTTCGAAACTTTAGTTTGTCTTGAGGTAGGAGTGGCACGTGAGTGCTGCGTGGTGCCTTGCGTGTCGATAGTGCACTACTTGAATAGCTGCTGTTGACTCAGCTGGGGATCTGTTGTGCATCTGCACATTTCTTTTTTTTTTTTTTTTTTGGAAGAAGTTGGGGATGGCATTCGAAATTTTTTTAATCAGATAATTGCAATATCATGATTTTAAAACATGCTTTTAATTTCAAGCACAAAATAAATAAAAAGCACATTTTTCTCCTACCAAAAAGAGTAGGGTTTCTGAATACAGCTCAAAGGGCCTGACGAACGATCGAGTAGCATGCGCTCTGGCACACGATGTCAAGGGTTTCGGGTTTCAGTCCCAGTGGTGCCATGGATGTTTGTAATGGTTCGGAATCCACTTTAAACAGTAGGTCCCAGTCTAATATGACCGTAAAACGTTGAGCGTGGGACTGACAATCCTATCTCGTAGAATGAAAAAAAAACCATTACTTAGTGATTAGTAGTCGGAATCCACTTTAAACAGTAGGTCCCAGTCTAATATGACCGTAAAACGTTGAGCGTGGGACTGACAATCCGTTGAGCGTGGGACTGACAATCTCTCGTAGAATGAAAAAAAAAACCATTACTTAGTGATTAGTAGTCGGAATCCACTTTAAACAGTAGGTCCCAGTCTAATATGACCGTAAACCAGCTCCTATCTCGTAGAATGAAAAAAAAACCATTACTTAGTGATTAGTAGTCGGAATCCACTTTAAAAACACCCAGTCTAATATGACCGTAAAACGTTGAGCGTGGGACTGACAATCCTTCTCGATTACTTAGTGATTAGTAGTCAATCCACTTAAAGTTTCTAATATGACCGTAAAACGTTGAGCGTGGGACTTTCATCTAAATGAAAAAAACCATTACTTAGTGATTAGTAGTCGGAATCCACTTTAAACAGTAGGTCCCAGTCTAATATGACCGTAAAAACGTTGAGCGTGGGACTGACAATTTCTCGTAGAATGAAAAAAACCATTAGCGTGATTAGTAGTCGGAATCACAACAGTAGGGCCAGTCTAATATGACCGTAAAACGTTGAGCGTGGGACTACAATCCTATCTCGTAGAATGAAAAAAAACCATTACTTAGTGATTAGTAGTCGGAATCCACTTTAAACAGTAGGTCCCAGTCTAATATGACCGTAAAACGTTGAGCGTGGGACTGAAATCCTGTAGAATGAAAAAAAAAAACCATTACTTAGTGATTAGTAGTCGGAATCCACTTAAACAGTAGGTCCCAGTTTATGACCGTTTTGAGCGTGGGACTGACAATCCTATTCGTAGAATGAAACCATTACTTAGTGATTAGTAGTCGGAATCCACTTTAAACAGTAGGTCCCAGTATATGACCGTAAAACGTTAGCGTGGGACTGACAATCCTATCTCGTATTACTTAGTGATTAGTAGTCGGAATCCACTTTAAACAGTAGGTCCCAGTCTAATATGACCGTAAAACGTTGAGCGTGGGACTGACAATATTTGAAAAAAAAAAAAACCATTACTTAGTGAAAAAAAATAAACAGTAGGTCCCAGTCTAATATGACCGTAAAACGACTGACAATCCTATCTCGAATGAAAAAACCATTACTTAGTGATTAAAATCACCAGTAGGTCCCAGTCAAACCGTAAAACGTTGAGCGTGGGACTGACAATCCTATCTCGTAGAATGAAAAAACCATTACTTAGTGATTAGTAGTTTTAATCCACTTTAAACCATAGGTACCAGCTGAAGCCTCGAATACAAGAATCTTCTCGATTACAACAATTTTAAAGTTTTATTTCATCTAAATGTGTTGGGTTAAAATGTTTTGCTTAGCGTAAAATAACCTTGAGTATACACCTTAGAAACTTAAAGACTTTTGCAATTACAAATTAAATATTGCTTTAAAAATTATTGAATTTTTACCTTATATACTTTAGTCTGGACATACTTATAAAATGTTACGATTCTGACTAGTGTTTTAGTGGTTTCAATCTTCTGGACAGTTCTAATTTTAGCCCATTCTTCTCTCAGAACCTTCTTGAGAACTTCCTTGCTTGTGATTTCGTGCTCATGTACAGCTTTCTCTAATTGCGACCACAAATTTTTGATGACGTTTAGGTCTGGAGACTGTGCTGGAGTGTGTAATTGCTTCTTGTAATGGTACAGCAAGTATAACTGCGCAATCTTTGCTGTATGCTTGGGGTCGTTGTCCTGCTTGAATATGAAGCTTGACCCAAGCCCCAACTTACTGGCATTTTTTTTTCAAGTTATCGTTTAAAATCCCCAAATATAAATGTTTGTCCATAATACCATCAATAAAAGCAAGCTCTCCAACTCCTCCAGCCGACATACAACCCCAAACGAGGACAGATCCACCTCCGAACTTGACTGTCTTGATGGTATTTTTAGGTGCCAGTGCTTTCCCAGCTGCTCTCCATATTTTTAAATCGTCCATCGCTTCCGTAAAGATTAAACTTACTTTAATCAGAAAATATTACAGTGTTCCAGAAAGAAATAGGCTTTAAACGATGTTCTTTGGCGAAAATCACTCTCTTTTTGTCTATTCACATACTTGATGAGTGGCTTTCGTATTGGTGTACGGTCATGAAACCCATATTAGTGAAGGGTACGTCGAATTGTTTCAACTGAGATCTTTTTTCCCGATTGTAGAGGACATCGATAAAGCTAGTTTAGAGGCATTCACCCTCGGATCTTTCTTTACTGATTGAATGATCTTCCTCTTCGCTGTAGTACTCAGTATTTCTTTACGCCCTTTTCCAGAAATATTGGCCACAGATCCAGTTTTTTATACTTCTGTAGTATTTTTTTGGGCACAACCATGAGTTACACCAATCAACGAAGCAATTTCTCGAAGAGATTTACCCTCTTTCGACCATTTTACAACCAATAAACGCTCAGATTCAGTAGTTTCTCTCTACGAGAGCTCATTTTACGATTTTTAATGAGAAAAAATACTATTTAAAAGCGTTGAAGTGCAATAGCACGTATTATAAGCAGCTGCTACTCCTGAAACTCTTTAAAGAAAATTTGAAACTAAAAAAAGTGGTGGCATAATTTACAAATATAAGAAGTGTATACTCAATTTTGTGACCTGGTTTTCTATCTTTTCTTCGAACCGCTTAACTTTTTCGTAATAAATAAGTTAACTATAGAATTGTGTTATTATAGGATGGTAAAGCAGAGGTTAAAGTATATAGGATAAAAAAAAAATTATCTATTTAAATCAATATTTAATTTGTAATTGGAAGAAGTCTAAAAGTTTTAGAGGTGTATACTCAATTTTGTGGCTCACTGTATATGTATAAAAAAATAAAATATATAGGTATATGTAAAACGCCTTCCTAGTAATGATTTTGTTCGGCCAATTTAAGCTTAAAATTTTTTTTTCTCTTCTCTAATTGTTGAGCTTCATGTTCCATTTATGAATGTCCCTAATTAATGCTCTTTCAGGAGGACATTCAAAGCTAATTGTCCTACATTTGTGTCATATGGAATCATATCGTCATAAATGTATCTTCAAACCTAAATAGAATTTGACAGGGTTATCGATCTTTCAGACAATATAGCAATTTCCATCTACCTTTACGGGTTTTGAAAACAGTGAAGACGTTACCAATATTTGAATTTGAGCTCTCCTTTACGATAGTTGCATAGCATTGCAGTTTGCTATTACAGCTATAGAATCATCTGTTTATGAGATCATTGTAAGCTAAAAAATGAAATATAGAAACAACATAGAAATTATATCATTATACCGTACTTGTATATCACCGGTAAATTAAAAGGAAGTGGGCATCTTGCCAGATTTGCATATTGCATAAAAATTACCACTGAATAAGGCTGTTTTTTAGAATCAAATCTTGATTTTTAAGTTAATGGATTGTTTAGTACAGATCATACCTTTTAGAATAGATATGTTTTCTTGAAAGAACAACTCCTAGCCCAAAGAATTTTTTTCTAATGCAGCTGGCAATACAGACGCAGATATCTTTAGGCCATAAACAAGGATTGCACTGGCGGTATTCATTGAGCACTACCCAGGGAGCACATGCAGCTTGAAGATAGGCTACGGTCGCGAATCACACGACCCACCACAATGCTCTACGATCCTATTAGACCGGGGACTACTGCTTAAGGTTTATTCCAAGCCACTACAAACATCCATTTCACCACCGGGACTCGAACCCTGTTGTACCGAGCGCCAGCCACTTGGCCATGAGATACTCATAGTCCAAAGTTAAAGGTCGCAGCTAGCGTAAACCAAATCACAGGTTCAAATCCGCTGATGGTACTCATTCTATTGAGGGCTTTCAGAAATGAGGAAACTCGATGGAGATCGTGACAACGTGCATAAGATCTCTCCTCGACGAATGAGGTGCTTGATGGGAGTTTTTTGGGTTTTCTTTTATACAATGCATATATGCGGAGCAGCAACCCCTAAAAGTCCTCTCTCATGGCTATGTCTTCCCTTCATTACCTGTCGGTGTACTGTTCTTGGCATACGTTATAGGAAAACGAAGCCCACATTAGATACATTAGATAAACTATGGTATACATTAGGGGAAAACGAATCCCACTGATGTACAGCAACAAAAAAAAAATCTCGACATACATTAGGTAAACTTTGATATACATTAGTGGAACACGAAGCCCACCTATGTACACACACACACACACACAAAAACCTTCGGTGAAAAGAATTTCTGCCGAATTTTCCCACCCTTGAAAATCCTTTCCAATATTTATTTTTGTTTCCTATCGCCCATTCCACTCCACGTAGCTGAGTGCGAAAAGGACCGTTATCTGAAAATGAGTCCCAGCGGCGCTTATCTTCGAGTCATGGAGGAAAGGCCTTGGTGGAAGAGAATAGGCCCAATCTTTTTTAAAATAAAGAGTAAAAACTTATCCAAAAAAAAAAAAAAAGCAGCCAGGAGCTATGACATTGAGAAGGTCGCCAACACGTGTTTTGCCCACATATTTGATGAGAAGAGTTTCTCTTTTCAATGCCAGGCACTTGACATTATGGTTATTCGTCACTGATAGGGCCTATTTGTAATACGCTTAACATTTCTTTTGGATTCGTCATTAAAAGTTTGTTCATTACGTATATAAATGATACTTTTCTAAAACCCTTTAAAAGTTTAATGGTTCCTATTGGGTTGACGCATTAAATATACCACACACCCACGCAGCCACCACAAGGATGGCAAAGAATGCTGGTAGAACGCATGTTATTTGACCTATTCAAGCGACCTTAATTAAAGTGGAAGGGGACGAATCTGTATTATCTTCCTTCAAACACCCACTACAATTTTCGTGTAGGCTCCAATAAACCACATGTACATTTGGGACGCAAATTTTGATTAACTGTCGTATATCACCGAAACTTATAAATTGCTTGATTTATGCTAACAAATTGTAGAATGTTTTCGTTTGTCGCACTACGGTCATTTTGTGGCCACTTTAGGCTCATTAGACAAGAACCTACAGTTTAAAGTGGATTCCGAACCATTCACAAATATCTATGCCAGCACCAGGATTCATACCTGAGGCCTGTGGTATCAAAGGAAGGTCAGAGCTCTAGCCAATTGGCTATCAGGCCGCAGGCAACACCTGGGTAAATTTGAATCTGCTACATTACTGTCCATCTAGTGGCACATTATGTGAGGCGGGGGTGCTTCTTATTTGAAATCCTCATCCATATAAATAAAATTTAACATGAAGTATTTTTATAATAAAGTTTTTTTGGATACATCAGCGAAAAGAGAACGAATTTGTTATTATCAGGTTAAACACTTAAAATACTTTTTGCCACTTCATTCACAAAAGAGAAAATAAATTCTTCTTTTTTTGATAATGCAGCTAGCAATACAGAGACAGTCAATCTTTATGCCATCAGCAAGCGCTGCACCGCTGTGACTCATTGAGCACTACCCAGGGGCCCCGTGTAGCTTGAAGATAGGCTACGGACGCGAGTTACACAACCTCCGCAACACTCTACGATCCTATTATGCCGGCAACTACAGTTTATAGTGGATTCAGAACCACTACAAACACCTATGGCTTTGCAGAATGGCAGCACCGAATTTCGAAACCTGTGAGGTATCGAGCGCCAGAGCGCTAGCCACTAGGGCTGTGTCTCACATGTGTCATCAGGCCCCTTGAATATCTAGTAAATGAAAATAAGAGTACAATTTTTGTATTTTTTAAATATTTTTTTTAGGACTTCAACATAAAAGCGAAAGAACTGTTTATTGCTGTTTTACTGTTTACCAGATTAAATACTTTAAAAGCTTTCTGTAACTTCATTCACAGAAGAGAAAATTCTTTCACTTGAAACATTCTTTCAATCTAGTTTACTGCCGTGGATAAATACTTCATTCGCTTCCGCTTCGCCAAGGCCTCCGATAAATTGACGTTTGAGGAAGCACCAAGGCTTACGGAAGAGCACTGGACTCGAGCGATTGAATTCATCCACATGCTAAAAATGCACTCTACGCAGAGATTCTTGAGCATGCACCCTTTCACGGACGAGACATTCCGAGTCAAAGAAGACATGTCGTGATTCATGACCGCTCAATTAAGGGCAATGAAAAAAAAAGGGCCCACATTCCGACAGATCCATTTTTCATCCCCAGTTACCAAGAATAGACGCGACCTTCGTGAAACTCAAACATCTGCATACGCTATTGCCTGCTCTCACGTATGCCCGTGTCAATGTCCGATTCGTGACGACACGCTCACGCGATGGATTCGATGTGATTCACCCACAAATAATAATAAATAAAAAAAGAGTAGAACACACTCCCCTCTATGTTCTTCTATCACGTGCGGCGGTCGTGCTGTTGCCTGTTTACCCAGAACACAATGCGGGCACGCCGGTTGCACGTGTTCGCGTTTGAATGTGTCAGCTCCGGGGAAGGGAGTGACGTCGGAGTGGGGTGATCGGGCGATGAGATTGCGATAGGAAGGGGTGATTTTCCGCCACCTGAGATAGCGGCCCAGACAGCTCTCGAGATGCCTTTATTTGCAGATCGATAAAAAAAAATATCGGATGCTCAAATCTGTCATCAGATTTCGAAATATATTTTTTAAGTGTGTGGCATGTTGATGGGTGCAGTTGCACTGGACGGGTTGCTACGAGCAGTTTTATTATTTTTTGAAAAGTGCTTTGATTTCATTCCGAATACATGAATTTATTTATTACTTCTTTTCCTTAGATTCTTAATTTCATTTAAAATCGTGTCAACTCAGTAATGATTATGCCATAGAAATTAACAAATTTTGCAGTCTTATGGTAGTTTGGTATGTCATTTTGTGTCCGGTTTATTGCGGTCATTTTGACCACTATGGGTTTATTAGACCGTGACCTACAGTTTAATGTGGATTCCGAACCCCTCACAAACATCCATGCCACCGCCAGGACTCCAACTTGAAGCATGTGATACCAACGGCCAAATGAGTAATGATGTTTCGACCATAACTTTTTAAAATGACTCCACATCGAATGAGACTCCACATAACACAACCTTGTGATGAGTTGAGCAACAATTTTTTTGTCTTGTTTTTCTGATAAAAAATCAAAGAAAAAACCTTGAATTTATGACATAAAATACAAATCGTCATTTTTGTTTTTTACGTTTCCTTTCTTGAAAGTAACACAAGCGGCTAAAATTGTACAGATTTTTAGTTTCTTAGAAAACTAACTGTTTAAAAATATTAAATCATAGATCAGGAAAGGTTAATGACAATAACTGCATTGCTGGCTAATTTTAAAATTACCTTAATGTGTGGCATCCTTTTAAAGTAAAACGTTTTGATATTGGCCATTTACCACAGGCCAGAGCTCTAAACAGGTTCTAATGCAACTGGCAACACAGAGACCGTTAATCTTCATGCCAAAAGCCAAGAGCTGCACCGTTGCGACTCACTGAGCACTACCCAGGGGGCACGTGCAGCTCAAGGATAGGCTAAGGACACGAGTCACACTACCCCCGCAACCGTCTACTATCCTATTATACCTACGGTTTAAAATGGAATCCGAACCACTACAAATATACATTTCACCGGGACTCGGACTCGAAACCTGTGGTACCGAGCTCCAGAACGCTAGCCACTCGGCCATCAGCTCCACGCTAACCAAGATCTTATCGTAGAGATAATATAGAGATAGGCAGTCTCATGGCCTCTGGCTTTTGTTACCACAGGCTTCAGGTTCGAATCCTGGCGGTGGTAGGGAGATTTGTGAGCGATTTGGAATCCACCTTAAACTGTAGGTCTCGGTCTCATTAGCCCAAAGTATGCACAGAGTACAGTAGACACAGAGTACAGAGTTACAGTAGAGTGACAAACCAAACTTATATATCGATAGATTGTGCACCAAATGAATGAAATATAATTTCACTTTTCAGTGTACTTTAGCAATATCATCATCATCATCATTGGTACAGCAGCCCTATGATGGGCCGTCTGCCTGCTGGCAGATTTCTAGGCAGGAGATGTTTCCTTTTTTTACAGGGTAGGGTTGTCAGTCCTACACTTAATGAAGTGCAGGATTCCGAACCTCTACAAACCTCCATGGCATCGCCGGGACTCAAGCCTGTGGCACAGAACGCTAGTCTGTAGCAATACCTTTCTACATAAAATACAATTTTAATGAAATGTTAAAGGATGTTATCTATATTTTAAACAAAATCTAGTAACTTATTCCTTTTTCCCAAATTTTATACAAAGTAGTGCAATTTTTAATTATTTAATTTTTTTTTTTGTTTCATGGTAAGTTTTTATGCATCTTCATTGGCTATCAGTTGTTATCTTTCGCCACTAATGTATTATCAATAGATTAAACTTAGCTGTTCATGTATTTAGAAGGAAGGAGTTGAACCCTTCATTCTAAATACTTGACAAAAACCACGGGGAGGAAGGAAGAGAATCGGGTAGGACCCTCGTCACCCAGAAGAATGCATGGAAATCTCTTCAAGGGAAAGCCTTGGCCCAATCTGGGCTGTCGTGCTGTTGAGGATGATGGCTAATATGTATGATTTTTATGAATTACAATTTTATTACATTTACAATTTTTGCGTAGGAGATTCATAACCCTTGAATGGAATGCTTTGAAGGAGAATGATTCATTTCCTTCTGTAAAGCGTCCCGACCAGATCTTATTCGAGTTCGAAGTCATTCATTATTTTCATTAGATTTCCCGTCATCCATTACAGTACCAACTGCATGGAGCGAAGTTGAAGATTCTGTTTGAATTCGCACAACCACAATGCTAATGAACTCTCAACTAAATTTAGAACAGGAATTCGCAATTCTTGTCTCCCAGTAAGAGCGGGCTCTCAGAAGTCAGGACGAGCGGTTCTTTAGTTAAAATTGTTTCGCTTTACAGAGAAAGATAGAATTGAAATGAATTACTCGGGGGAATTGTACGTTGCATACATTTTCTAACGTAACTTACACTTAATTAAAATGAAATGAATGTGTCATTTGACCTACATTCAACTTTCTATTGTTCTAGTAAAATTCTCTATTTCAATTACATACAATGTAATAATAAAATTAAATTAGGCTCCATTAATTTATTGTTATTATTAATATAATTATTGCTGTTTGAGAATACTTTTAGAAAAGGATTATAAAAGTTTCTTAAAAATAATTTTTTTTTTTTTCAAAATCGGCTGGGTCTCGTGTTCTATTAAATTATGTATACTTCAAACAGTTCACCGACAGGGCGTTGGTTTCCGGAAGGATTTTTAAACATAAATGCCCCGCATTTTCGTCAAAGAACTTCCATCAGGTACTGTGACAGATGTGAAATGCTTCACACACTTTGTCACACGTAGCATCGCATGCCATATCACATAAAATATACTATAATTTTTGCATTCAATAGACCAGTGTTCAATGAAGCAAACCGGGGCTTGATGGCCGAGTGGCTAGCGCTTGGTGCCACAGGTTTCAGATTCGAGCCACCGGCGGTGCCATGGATGTTTACAGTGGTTCGGAATCCCCTTTAAACCGTAGACCCCGGTCGAATAGGATCGTTGAGAGGGTAGAGTTACTCGCGTCCGTAAAATATCTACAAGCGACACGCACCTCCTGGGTAATGCTAAATGGGCAACGCCAGTGCAGCCTTTGCTTATGGCATAAGAAGATAACTGCCTCTGTATTGCCAGCTGCATTTGAACAAGAACAAAGCAACATAATATCCTGAGGACAAGTATTCCTTGACAAAACTATCCTGAGGATATTGTAATTTCCATTTTTTTTTTACTATTTTCTTTTTTGTTTTTTATGGATTTCCTAGACAACATGTTTTAACACCCTGGCATTGTGTATTTTGTACAAATTTTAGTGTTTATTAAATTGTTTTCAGTTTCGTTGCTGCAGCTTATGTGCACTTTAGATCCAGAACAATTTTTTTTGACTCTTTCTTGAGAAGTCTCAATGTGAGACACTTCAAAGTTTTTGCATAACGAATGCTATGATGGTTTTGTTATACAATTTGAAGACAGCCAATACCGGTAGTTGCTTATGTTGTACAAAACGATCGTGTTTCTAACAAACTTTTTTTTTTTTCGTGTAAAAAATTTTTAAAATTTTTGTGTAGATTTTATTAAGTGTTTGTAATAGCTGACTTATAAATTTTTTTTTTTTTTACATATTATTGCCAAAAACATCTTTTTCAAAACATTTTTTGTAAATCTGTCGATATTCTTACTCCGCTACATTGTCAAACTGAAATGTTTTTATAATTTGGAAATCAATAATAAGAAAAACAATCACTATAGAAAAAAACAGGATAATATATTTCTTCACATTACAATCATGAACGATGACAAACACAATTTTTTATCTTTTTTATTATTAAAATAGTGCAAACCATTTGTCAATATGTATTCTTTGAAATATCGTATCATTCTATTTAAAAGTACAAATTTATGTAGAATGAAAATTCGAATTTAAAACTTGACCTTGCTTTAAAAAAATTATTATAGTACGTTAGTCGACATAAAATGAAAAATGCCAAATGGCATTAGATTAGCAATTTAAAGAAACATTTTATTTATTAAATGTAACGAAACATTAAAAATGAAAGGAAATTTCAAATAAAGCGAATCGTACCATTATTCAATGAAAACGAAAGTAATGCATATAAACTATGACATTATTTAGATGTTTATAATTTTAGTATAACAATTTTAAAGTTAACGAAATAATTTTAAACGTTTTCAAAACACTTGTTAAACATGAAAACAATCAAAATTTTGATATAAAATAAAAATCTTCGAAAATATAAAACGGAATCTATAAAACCTTTTTAGAATGGTTGAAATTAATTTCTTTACTAAAAGCAACAGTAAGCCTGGAAATATTTTTAATTTGGAAAAAAAAAAAAATTCTTAGTTAAATGAAATGCCTCATTATCGGCAGTGAACTCTTAAAACTTTTAAAAAGGCTGAACGAACTGCAATTTTTGAGACATTACGCACTACAAAATAGGTTCTTTATTTTCTAATTTCTCAGACATGTGCAATAAAACGAGAAGACTGATAAAGTTTTTTTCATAAAACATGTCTTTGCAACGAACGCCCCAACCCTGGGACGCACCCTCCTGTTTTTCTGCTTCTTTCGAACGCTGTGTACATTGACTTTATGTCATTTGCCTCAACAGCTG
Source organism: Caerostris extrusa (assembly GCA_021605095.1). Taxonomy (NCBI): domain Eukaryota; kingdom Metazoa; phylum Arthropoda; class Arachnida; order Araneae; family Araneidae; genus Caerostris; species Caerostris extrusa. The sequence continues at coordinate 173,879 of BPLR01004875.1, read as the reverse complement.
ACATATCATAGACCCAGAATGTCCCAGGGTGCTTTGCCAAAACATATCTCTTTGGCTCTTGTTTCTGGTAGACGGCGGTTCACCTTTGTTTACTGTTGCATCAATCGGTTCAATAATCCCTTCGTGTTGGAAGTTGCTTAAGACGGATTCACTTTCTGGGCGTCTCGTTAAATATACTGCTGGCTAAAGTACACTGCCTCCATATTTCCTCATTACAATTTCGAACAAGCATTTGCAAGTATGGAATTTAAAGGTTGTGCACTTTTCTTTCTTCCCTTCACCGCCTAGAACCATGCAAATTCTAGTCTAAAAATGCACCGTGCCCGTCCCAGACATAGAAACGAAAATGTTATGATAGACGTCGTGCTTTCTTTATTCGGAAACCCAACGAGCCATCCCCCAGATCGCTCTGGGTAGTAGCAAAACATTTATAGATGCAGTTACGAGAGCAGATTCATGAGCAGACAAGGCCACTTAAATTGACTCACTTAGCCGTATAGCCGTAACTCAAAACATAAACTGAGTGAGGAGCGGGAATGAAAAAAAAAAGGGGGTGAAGCATCCATCAGCTGTTACGAAGATCATCGTTCTCATCAGACGGATTTCCTGGTGACGGCAAACGGAGCCATCCAGAAGTTGGCAAGGGTTTCCCAAGGATGCCGCTGCCTGCCAACTTATCACCCTGGCGTGAAAAGTTCGCAAAGGTCCACAGCCATCTATGATGTCTCCTGTAAGTGTTTCCTGGCTGTAGCATGAATATGTGTGAGTGGTTCGGAATCCAACTTTAAACTGTAGGTTCCGGTCTAATTAGCCTAAAGTGTGTACAAAAGGACGGTAGAGCGACAAACCAAACCTATGTAAGGTCCCTAAAGTAAAAGAGAGACACCATGGTTGTTATTCTGTGCAAGCGCAAGTGGATTTAAACGTTCACTGAGACAAATTATTACACTGTGTATCTGCAGAGCCCATTTGGCCTAAAAATTTGCGTCCTTCCATTGAACAAGGCGAATTGGCGCAGGGTTAAAGAAATGGATCTCAAACCGCAAGGATAAGGTTCGGATCTAAACCCATTTCTTTTCACTATTCAATTACGATATGTACCTTAATTATTTTTGCCGACTAGTGACACAATTAGGTTTTATTTTCTTTTTCTTTTTTTACCCCTTTTTTGTGAAAAATAAAAAAGGATAGGAAAAAAATTATCAAAAACGAATAAATAAATGAAAAAAAAAAAATACCAAAACTTTGTTTCTGAGATCTGCCTTTCTCTTTGGGGGGGGCTATTAATAATTTATATTTTCAGATTCATCGTTACCGCCCACACATTCAGCAGTCTCAATTTTTTAAATCATATTCAATAGCTTTATGGCCTCGACAGTGGGTCCCTAATTGTACCGAATTTTCACTTAAATTCTTTTAATTTTAACTTTTATTTTTTTTATCTTACTCTTTTTATTTATTTTTAGTATTTTTAATTTTTTACGAGTACCATTTTTAATTTTTAGAAACAGTATTTTATTACCTAATAACTTTAAGTACCTAATTAATAATTGTAAATTTTATATATGAATTAAGATGCAGAGGTTAAGGGTTTCAACTAGATTACAGCATCCTTGGGGACTGGCAATTGGCGTACTCCGTAATCGGTACACCAGTTATCAATTGCCAAGGATGCTGTAATCTGGATTTCTGCCATCCGTTGCTCATGCAGAGGAGGGAATACGCGGAAATTTATTTTTGGCCATCACACCATTCACGAGTTTTCGGGTTTCAACTCAGTCTACCCGATTGCTGCATTCAGATTTAATGTCCCCAAATTGCATTTGGTTTATTTGATGTATGGATGCACTAGCATATGCCTATTTATTTGTCTTGTGGTTAAGAAGAATATTGTTGTGGTTTACGCATTTATTATCCAAATTAAAGAAAAAATATTATGCAATGGCGCCAGCAATCACAGAGCTTTAGGGCTTCAATTCAGTGTGTCCAATTACTATATTCAGATTTAAGATCCCCAAAATGCATTTGGTTTATTTGATTTGATACACAGAGAGATGCTTATTTATGCTTATATGGCTTATTTATGCTTATATGGCTTATATATGCTTATATGGCTTATATATGCTTATATTTATGCTTTATGCAGAGCAGATGCCTATTTATTTGTCTTGTGGTTAAGAGGAATCTTGTTGTGGCTTTATGCATTTAGTATCCAAATTGAAAAGGAAATATTTTGCAAGGGCAGAAGTAATTACACCATTTACGAGTTTTCGGGCTTCAATTCAGTCTATTCGATTGCTATATTCAGATTTAATGTTCCCCAAATGCATTTGGTTTGTTTGATTCGTGGATACACGCGCCGTTGCTTACTTATTTGTTTTGTGGTTAAGAAGAATCTTGTTGTGGTTTACACGTTTATTATCTAAATTGAAAAATAAATTATTTTGCAAGGGCAGAAGCAATTACACCATTCACGAATTTTAAGGCTTCAATTCAATCTTTCCAACTGCTAAATTCATATTTAATTTCACTAAAATGAATTTGGTTTATTTGATTTGTGGATACTTGCGCAGATGCTTAATTATTTGTTTTGTAGTTAAGAAGAATCTTGTTGTGGTTTAAGCATTTATTATCCAAATTGAAAAGGAAAATATTTTGCAATGGATGCAGGAAAATGTGTTATTATAGTAGGAAAAACTAATGGTATATCTTTTCTCCGAAAGAGCGACTTCCTCTTTCCTTGATTCGTAATATTTAAAAGATTTAGATTTCCGCCTAATTAAAAATATGACTTTTAAGATTAAATTTTAGTAAAAATGGACAGAGTTGAGACCTTGGTAAACATTCATTTTCTCCCTCATAAACATGCTATCCCCGACTTCTTTAAAATTAATAGGAGAAAAAAAAGGAGATATGAGGAATGTAGAAAATGGTTTTAATTCCTGCTTTAATATTTCCAAAAAAATCTATCTATTATTATCTAATCTATCTTTTTATTTATCAAGATAAAATATGTCTACTTTCCCATTGGTAACTTTTTCTCAGTTTTTCTTTCAAACATTGAGGATTTTAATTCTTATCATTCATAGCTGATACTCGTATTATGAAATTACTTTGATTCCTGCCTGTATTCACGACAGTAAATAATTATTACACCACAGACATTTATAGTAATATACATGAATGAAAAGTTATGGAAGATCATAAGATATCTGATATTTTTCTCATACTTTCTCCAATTTTTGTTTGCGACCTGATGGCTAGCGCTCTGCCATTTGGTACCACATGCTTCAGGATCGAATCCTGGAGACGGCATGAATTTGTGTGAGTGATTCGGAATCCACGTTAAAATGTAGGTCCCGGCCTAATTAGAACAAAGTGTACACGAAATGACAGTAGAGCGGCCAATCAAACCAAACCAATTTTTGTTTGGATTTAGTGAGAAGTGAATAATGCTGTTGTTTTCTAATGAATGATACTCACCACTACAAGATTAGATGAGTAGCAAGTTCAGTGTTATCCAGGATACCACATGGTGCGTGCATATCTTATCATGAAATATGTTGAACGAATATTTGTTTATATGGAATCTGGGCGAATATTACCCACCTTTCTCATCCTGAAGACTAGATGAAGAATTTTCCTTTTTCCTCACACTTCGGCATAAATACCAGATTCGGTTTCAATTTTCAGCTTTTGAAAACCTAATTCCTTGAACTCTGAAATAAAATCAAGCGGTTTTATCCTAATTTGTTTTAGATAAATTTTATGTTAATTACACATTAAAAATAATTACATTAATTTATAATAATTATTAAATTTTATAATAATTACACATTACATTAATTTACATAATTTTATATTATTTCTGTAAAAATATGTTATTGAGCAATGATATTCAAATTTTATGGCGAATGCTCAGTGTAGGGATAGAGAAAACAATGCTTAAAATTTTTTTATTAATAGTGGAAAGAAAATTTTCTGTTAATGTTAATTCCAAATCATCATAGATTGCTGCTACTACGTCAAGAAAGATTACGTCATCATTATTACTCACAACGAAACATTATTACGTTATTGCTGCTACTACGAAATTTTTCAGGTCCGGAATGGCCGAGTGGCTAGCGCTCCGGCGCTCGGTACCACAGGTTTCGGGTTCGAGTCCTGGCGGTGCCATGGATGCTTGTAGTGGTTCGGTATCCACTTTAAACCGTAGGTCCCGGTCTAACACGATCGTAGAGCATTGTGGAGAGTGACATATTAAAAATAAGGAAAACTAACTTGTTCATATATAGTGAGTAGGGGATTATAGTCCTTTTTGCTTCACATCCCCATATACCATTTCATTCATCATCACGAAATTTTTAATTTCATAAATCAATCGAAAAAAATTCACAAATAAATCAATTTGAAAAAAATTCAGTAAGATTTTTTGATTTATCGTCTCGTTGTTTGAAAAAAAAATAGGTAATACTTTTCAGATGCACAGAGCAAGACCTTCTTAGGATGCCAGCTTTTAGGTGGTTTGGGGGTGGTTTGTTTTTTGGGTCATTCCGCTTTCCATGATCCATTTTCCATTCCCCGTCACTACTTGCTTCTAAAAATGGTATCTCCTCGTCGCTTTTGTAGAGCGAGTAACAAATGGAAATGCGATCCATCAGATGTTTCTTCGTTAAATCGTGGGGAACCAATACATTGGCCGTCGGTTTCTTATCATAAACAATAATTTCTCAAACTCTATAATTGTCTCTGACTCGAGGTCCGTCCTAGATACTTTAAGCAATATTAATAACCAAGATTATAATATTCACCTACTAAAGGATAAAATCATTTCATTCAATGGAAGCATCAAACTGGAATGGGTAAGGGCCCATGAGGGATTTGCCGGAAACGAAATAGCAGACAGGTATGCAAAAGAAGCCCCCCTCAAAGACATAATTGATATTAAGGTGAGATATTCAAAACAAATAAAAAATAAAATAAAAAAGGAAATAACAGCAGAATGGCAAAAAGAGTGGAACTTGTCCACCAAGGCAAGAGACTTGTATAGCATTTTTTTTCTAAAATCAACAGACATAGAGTCTGTTGGGGACTTCCTTATAAATCAGATTTTAACTGCTCATGGTGCTTTGGCGTCCTACCAGCACAGATTCTTTGGGAACTCCGAGATCTGTAGCTGTGGAGGCGCCGAAGAAAATAGATACCACCTTATCTTTATTTGTGAAAGATGGAAAGAGGAGAGAAGTAAAGAATTCCCCGCGGACTATTTAAATTTATCAATTAGATCTCTTTTACAAAATATAAAATTTAGGCTACTTATTAGAAAAATAATTGAAAAGAATTTTAATAGCATCATGGATTCTCTGGAAGGGTAGCCAACTTCTTTTTGTTTTTTCTAATTTTTTAGTTTCCTTGCTACTAACCCTTGTTAAATATATATATATATATATATATCACAAAAAAAAAAAGAAAAAGAAGAAGGCGGAGTCGACGTAAATGTTTTGTTGAATTCAAGTTTTGTTGTCGCTTTCGATTTGACCTCGCTCACTCCCTAATTCCAAGTTTGTTCTCTGTTTTAAAAGTCGTTTGTTCCTGAGGGTCCAGTATTCATGGATATGTTCCCGCCACCGGATAACTCAAGTGCCAGATTAAAAAATACCAGAAAGAATATTCCCTACCAGAAGGAAGATTAAATCTAACGATCTCAGACCAGGGTTGCTGTCGTGACGACGGTCTGAAGACGTCGTGTGCCTAAGGGCTGGACGGAAAGATATGTTCCTGAACTTAACTTTGTAGTAAATTTAGAAGTTTAGTTTTGGTGGGTATCCCATTTTTTTTTTTTTTTTTTTGCAAGCCAACACTATGTTCTTATAATAAGTAGTTAAGCGATACATTTTACTAATGAATGTCTATTGGTGTAACCGTATTCCTCCTACGCACTGTAGGAGCGTCCACCGTGGCCTTCAGGAGAAATGGTCAATATGCCTCAAGACTCTCACCGGGGGAGCAAGTGTTTTACGCGCATCCAGCGAGTACCTGAGTATCTTTATTTTCGGTTTAGAAGTGGAATCCGTCCACAAATTAATACTAATTATAATTATAAATTAATACTAATACTAATTATAAAATAATTATAATTAATAATAGATACGAATCTATAATTTTAAATCTATAATCTGTCTCTAAATATGTTAAATATTGTATGTCTCTAAATGTATGTGTGTGATGTCTGTGAGTGTGTCAATAAAGCTGTGTGTTCTCAAACTTATGTCTCAAGTCTCACCCCAACCACATCCAGTTACAATCCAGAGCTGCACAACCTACAACACTGCATTAGTCTATTTTGAACCAGTGAGATTTTTAAAGCGTATTTCTAATAATTCGGAGATTTTGCTTAGTTAAAAATATTATTTCTATAAAATAGAAAGAGCTTTGTCATTATTGCGATCTTCCAGATAAAGACAAAGTGATTTCATTACTTGAAGTTAATGTCTAAACCAGGGATGGGCAAACTACGGCCCGCGGGCCAATTCCGGCCCTCCAGTAGGTTCTATCCGGTCCGCGGATAGAATTTTAATTTGCCAGTCCGAGACAAATTAAACGAAATATACATTTATATATTATATATCCATCTCCTTTTCTACTTCGATTTAATATTTTTTCTTCTTCCTTTTTTTTTTTTCAAAGGACTTATGATTTTTTTTACTTTCTCTATTTTTGTTCTACAAAACATAAATCGACGGAAATAGCACACACAGACAGCTTTCAATCGGTAAAGTGTTAAAAGCGGAAGTTCTTTTTAGTTAGTTGTAGATTGGCGCCAACAAGCGTTATCTCTTTCTCGGGAGCAGACATATGGGAATCCAATATAGATGAATTAGACCTCCCATGTGGCAGTCTGAGCATTTTAACCACCAGCCAGCGGCTTTTTTTTGGCGCGAGTTCTAATATTATTTATTGCGTATGGAAAGATTGCGCACATATAGCTTCATTGTGAATAGTGGTGAAATTATTAAAAGTATAGCGTAGCTAGTGCTTGTTTGGGTTATTCATAAAATATTTCAAAAATAAAGTATATATATTATTGGTTAATAGTATTATAAATATTATGGTAATAATAAATTGTTATTAATACTATAAATATTTTTAAAATTTTAAAAAGTTTATCTTGGCCCGCCAAACCTTTTTTTTTTTGATTTTTGGCCCACGACCGAAAAGGTTTGCCAATCCCTGGTCTAAACTATTCATTATGTTGTTGTATTTAACTGCACTTAGTATAAATATTTTTGCATATTTATATGCACATGGTATTTTGCATTTGAAAATCCATCAACACAACAAGCACTGCAATAAAGAGCAGCACCTAAAGCGTCTAAGCCGAAAACACGTGCAATCATGGTTTATGCTTAAAAATAGTACACAATAAGTATTTCTTCACACGAACACATGCACACCTGCTAGTTAACTCACAAACAAATTAAATCTCGAAATATGTCCTTCAAAATTAAAGAATATTTATGAAAAGGAAAAGACAGGCTTTTAAAATTTTCTGTCAAATTCTGGTTATACTTTAAAAAAAAAAAAAAAATTATATTCGAATGAATTGCATCATCTCTCCTCACCCTATAAAAATGCTTTTTCCTTGCCATGTGTCACGCAAGTGTCCGTTCTAAAGTGAATTTCACTCTTAAAAACTGACAATGAATATCTTTTATTTGCACAGCAAAATTAAAAAATTGAATTAATTTTTGAAGCACGTCAGTCAATCACAGAAGCTAATAAGTTAGGAAGAAACCACTTTTGTGAATAGGTTCACTTGTAGTATTTAACCCTTTATATAACAAGTAATATAAACAAAAAAATGTTAAGGTCAATTCCTACTTTTTTTTTTTCACTCTGTTACAGAAAGTCCTTTATAAATAAGTTATATTCATGTTTTTAAGCTTATCTGGCGCCATCTATTGGTATATATATGCAACTTAAATCTAAAAAGAACTAATATTAATGAATTAAATTTAATGAATTAATTAATATGTGAAAAAACTGTATCAACATCAAGTGTCATCCACTACAAGTTCAAAAAACTGTATTTGAACTCGAGTGGATGAATAAAAAAGTATTTCATTAACGATTGAAAATTTGAACAAGATATATATATAGGGAGAGTGTGAGCTAATAGAGAGAATTGAAAGAAAAGGAAATTTATATTCGTATGAATTGCATCACCTCTTCTCACCCTATAAAACTGGTTTTTCCTTGACATGCGTCGCGCACGTGTGCTTTCTAAAGTGAATTTCACTCTTAAAAAGTGACAATGAATATCTTCTTTGCACAACAAAATTAAAAAAGAGTTGATTTTGATGGCTGTCAGTCAATCACAGAAGCCAATAAGTGAGGTAGAAAACCACTTTTATGAATGGGTTCACTTGCAGTGTTTAACCCTTTATACAAATAAAAAAAGTGAAAGAATCTAATTGAATCGGTTTAATTTCCGAAACGAAACGTGTTTTACTTTACACGTGAATTACACGAGTACACACTGTATACGTGACATTTAAAATAAAAAAAAGGACGCTCCTTCATAATGTTGAGTAAAAAAGTAAAAAAAATGCTCTGATTTGCAAAGAGGAGGAAAACATTTATCACCCTCAGAGAAATTCAAAGAAATCAGCGATTTATTTTTGGAAAGAGGAAAATGAAACACGCGTGGCTATTTTGAGTGTCCGCTGAAAAGGAGCGAAGGTTCGTTTCGACCGATAAATGTCAAGGTGGACATTGAGGAAGATCTACGGATCGAACGTCAAACATTCGTTTCTCTTACATAATTGGGTGAATATCTTCCAGTCCGTCTATTAATTAATTGACGGACTGGAAGATATTCACCCAATTATATGTAACATCTAATACACATTGACCGCTTGACCTTGAACATCTCAGGCTTTAATCGATACACAGATATCTGTTTCAGTAAAAAATTAGAAAAAAAAAGATATTTTTTACACTGTTTGCATAACTTCAGAAATTAAAAAAACAGAAGTCTGACAATCTGAAAATCAACTCTAGGATATCAAAACCATTTGAATTATTAGCTTATAGTCGCTATCAATGAAATGCAAATCAAGATCTTCGGATAACAAAGTTTTCATCTAATATTTTGATTTGAGTTTTAATAATAAAGCAGAAATTAAAGAATCGATTTTAATTCGAGTTCTAAAAATAACTATTTTAAAATGAACCTCCTCCATAAAGATTTCCTAAATTGAGGACTAGCAGAAGTTTGCTGAAAAGTGAAACCCATGTGTATGATACAAATAGGCCGGATAAAACTTTAGGTTGGAATGTCGAGCTGCTGGATAATAAAAAGAAAGTGCAAAACCATACATTTAATCACTAGAATTGAATTTTAAAATACGTCCAATATACTAGTAGAACTCTTTTTCTTATTTGCAGGAAAAAAAGAGTGAGTTGAGATTAATCAAACGCTATGGGGTGTGCACAAGACGGTGACAACATAATTAAGTTTGTTTAAATGTTTGATTCAATTTCTGATGGCCGGGTCAAGCGCTCTGGCGCTCGGTGCTACAGGTTTCGGGTTCGAGTCCCGGCGGTGCCCTGGATGCTTAGTAGTGGTTTGGAATCCGCTTTTACGGTCCCGGTCTAATAGGATCGTAGAGGATTGCAGGGGTAGTGTTACTCCCCGTCTGTAGCTTATCTTTCAAGCTACACGCGCCCCTTTGTAGTGCTATGAGTAACGTCGATGGAGCCCCTTGCTTATGGCATAAAAGACAGCTGTCTATGTATTTGGCAACTGCATTAGGAGAAAAAAATTAACAGTTGCTTTTCCTTCGATAATGACTCATATTTTTGTTGCAAAAAAACAAGCGACATCCTACATACATCCAACTGGAAAACGAAACTTAAAACGCATTTCGAACACGAGAAAATGTGATCGTTTCCACGCTCTCTTTCTATGAACCTCAATTAAAATTGCGAACCACTCACCCACGGCCATCAGAGTTCAAAGCACGTCTCAGACATCCCAGAAAGAGCAGCCCTTGACCGCCGCCCGGTCACTCCGACCCTGACCAGGTGGGGATGGGGCTCACCTTGACCGGGGCTGACCAGAGCTATTCGCGGAGCAAGGTCCTCCTTCTCTGACCCACTGACCGGGGGAGAGGTTTTAAAAAGGGAAAGCGGAGCCGGCGCTGACGCAATTGACCAGCAATATACCTGACGGGGAAATAAACAAAATGAGAACACCACCCGATCATCAGGCAGCGCAAGTATTGTTTCCGATCCTCCCGGACACCTTTCGGGTTTTTCGAGGTAAAGTAGACCTTTTTTGGTACTCATCGCGCCGTGTGTCAATAAACATTCATGCTAGTCCTATTGTGTATGGTTTGCCCCAAATTCGATAAACACATTAGTTTGGTTTGGTTTGTCGCTTTGCAGTCATTTTGTAAATAGTTTAAGCTAATTAGACCGGGACCTACCGTTTAACATGTATTCCAAACCACTCACAAACATCAATGGCACCAAACACATTAAACGTAAGAGACGAGTCTGCCCTCGGCCCAATAATAAAAAGATTTCTACAAATCGAGTGTGAACGAGGGCCTTCTGTTGTACATCCCTTGTTTCGCTTTTTAACAAGGATGGTTCTAGAGGTAAAGTAGGCTGTTTGGTACTCCAATGTATTTCGTCGCGCAGTGTGTCAATGAACATTAATGCTAGTCCTATTGATCATCTACGGTCATTTTGAGCACAGTTTAAGATCATTAGACCGGGACCCCACAGTTTATCGTGGATTCCGAACCACCAACAAACATCCATGCCACCAAACACACTAGACATAAGAGCCGAGTCTGCCATCGGCCCGAGAATGAAAGGTTGCTACAAATTGAGTGGTCTTCTGTTGTACATCCCTTGTTTCTGCTTTTTAACAAGGATGGTCTTCGAGGTAAAGTAGCCTGTTTGTAAACTATCATTCTAGAGTTTTAAAATATTTTCGATGTTAAAGCACTTGATTTACAACGAAATAAAATTATTTATATGAAAAAACCATTTATCTTAAATGCATACAAGTTAAGATTTAAAATCAAATATCATATCTAACGTGAAGAGTCGAAGGTCGTACTGAAGCGTATTTTATTCCAAAATTCGCTTGATTTCAATGGTGGAAGTTTTTATATAAAATGTTTCCTGCGGTTAGTAGACACACCAATAATGGAAAAACATATTCATTAAACCCATTTTATCAATTACTGTAGCTTTTCTAATGACTTGCCTCGTTCTATGTCAATTTTAGATTAAAAGTAATTTAAAAGGTATTTTTAAGATTTTCATATTTAGTAAAATATGTAATAAAAACAGGAAACATAGAATCAAAACAGGAAACATTAGTGAACTTTAGTTCAATACGAAAATAATCCGTTTGAATATTAGAAGAATAATTTAATCAATATCTCTTGTATTTTATTACAAAAAGGGAGATCAAAACATTTATTAATAACGAGATTACTTGGTTTTTTGTCATTTTTATTTCATTTCTATGATATACAGCATATGTCCGAACATAAGTCAATCCATGCCCAATTCTTCGAAAAATTGACTCAATGTTTAAAACCTGTATATAAGACAAAATGAAGAACGTAACGTTCAAACGTAAATGGATTTTATTATATTTATATTATATTATAAATTGCTGTAAAGTAAAACGCCAAGGACAAGAGTTATAACTCAGGTAATCCTATGTAAAGATAGCACATCGTTTTCATTCAGTTGTTGTCTTGCAGGTGATATGTGGTATCTGGTCCAGTCAAATTTTTCTGTACCATTTTTTGTTTGTTTGTTTGAAAGATGAAAGAGTCGAGAAGTTCCTATACAGTAAATTTCAAACCACAGGTGATCGCGTTAGCTGAAAATTCTAACAACTGTACAGTTGACCGGTATTTATCCATTAATGAAGTATGTATTAGCGAATGTATGTATTCCGTGCTGTATTTAGCGATGTGGGATCTGCTTATATATGGCTTATATATGATCTAATTTAGCTTTAGAAAAGGGTATTAAAATTTTCTATATACAGTTACAAAGATGTTTCATTAAAAAAAAATTATTAAAAAAAAAGGACACAACGTTTTTTTTTTACGTAAACATTAAATGTGCAGGCCTGTTTGAATCAACATGTGTTGTGTTAGTGTTTGGTCTGTCACTTTACGGTCTTTTTTTTTTTTTTTTTTTGCACACTTCAGGCTAATTAGATCGGCCTCTATAGTTTAACGTGGATTCCGGAATTACTCACAAACATTCACGCCACCATCAAGAATCAAAATGTGTTGGAGAACAAAATTTTTAGACAAAAATATTAATAAATATAACCGTTTGCGATTGCTTACTACACAAATAGAAGAAAATACTAAAACTAATATTATATCACGCATCAAATTTTTTTTTTTTTTTATCCTGTTTAAAAAAATGAAATAAATCTATGTTAGATTATTTTCTCGGGTGTTTTTTTTTTGTGAGTTCTTTTTATCATGCAGTGGAAACCCGTAAGTTAACACAAGTCTGTGCATTTGTCTATTAAGATTTTTGCTTTTACAATATAAGTTGTGAAAAAAAAAATTCTAAATTAGACGTCATTTTCATATTTTCTAGAAATCTGTTGACATTTTTAAAAAAATTCTGTGATAAAATATACATATGTGAAAAAAAGGCAATGTCTACGAGCAGAAAGAAGAAAAGGAATGCTTAGCCCCCAGGTTGTAAATAGCCAGCGAAGAATATCCATTAGTGCCATGGAGGCAACGCTTCTTCCAAATGAATCATAAATTGCAATGATTAATGGATGAACCTAATGCATTAAGAAAAGTTAAGCAAAAGAATACAATAACCCGCGTATTTCCAATCGATTATAGCATCAGTGAAATGAAAATGACGAATCAATAAAGAAAAGTGTGTAGCTTTAACTGCTATTGTTTACTATTCAAAATTATGCATGCATGAAAAATAATGCACGATACATTTTTTAATTGAAATTAATATGTTAAAATTCATTTCGATAATTTTATGTGTTCATTTTTAGTACTACTTATTATAGTAAGTTATGATTATGATTCATATGATATATTTGTAGTGGGGTAGAGTAATCTAATTCTACTGTAGATTAATCTATTCCAGTAATAAATAAATTTATTTTATATTAAGCTGTTTCTCTCAGAGTCAATAATTAAAAACTATGACATATTTTTTTTTTCAAACAAAACAATTCTGTTTATATCGAAAAACCTTTGAATAAATACATATCATATCTTTTGAAATAAACTAACACTGATATTTCAAATGTGAAGGCCTCGATAATAATTTGAATATTAAGAAATCGAAAGTTTAAATAATACCAAATTTGTAAATATTTTGAAGAAGAAAATTGTGTCTAAAATATTTGCAGTGAATTGTTCGTGATACACATAAGATGTACATGAAATCCCCCGAGGTTAAAAAGAAAAAAAGTTATTATCCTTCATAGATATATTTTTGAGTTTGAGTATGAGAAAGATAATTTGTAGTGCGCAGGTTGGGGGGGGAGATTGTACTGGTATGAGTAGTCGCACATTCTGGAGTCAGCGAAAAATTAGATGAAAGTAATTCCCTCACTAACTATTAAAATTTTCCTTTCTAAATCGATTTCGCTGCGCATGTCTGACTAGTACTCCTACCATATAAGGCTTCAAGATCGATTCCTGGCGGTGGCATGGGTGTTTGTGAGTGGTTCGAATCCACGTTAAACTGTAGGCTTTGGTCTAATGAGCCAAAGTGTGCCCAAAATGACCGTAGAGCGACAAACCAAACCAAATCTAGGTTGAGAGTCTCGAAGCCGACTGACCATTTCTCCTGATAGGCAAAGAGGCCAGTGTGTTGGAGGAACCACAGTTACAAATTTTTATGTGCAATATTTAAATAAACTTTTGTGACCTATTTTCTTAGAATTATTTAATGTTTGTATGCTTCGATTCGCAGGAAATAAAATGCACTTTTTGAAATAAATTACTTTTAAGAAAAATAATTTATATATTTATTTTTTTTTTTTATTTTAGTTATTTATTTTTATTGTAAATAAATTACTTATTTTTTTAAATAATTTAATAAATCATATCAATGAATTAATAGTTAGATATAGATTATATAATAATGTATATTCAATAACAAGCAATAGTATTAACTTAAATATACGTATTTGAATAAGATTTCAAGTACGTATATTCAAGTTTGTTGCCTATTTGAATAAAAGGAACGCCTATTCTTTCAAATTATCCTCTCATTGTTGTCTGGATACTTCAATGTAACCAATAAGCAAATAGAAACATGTTATTTAAGGAATCCTTTTTTTTTCCTCAGCACCCTTTTGTGGTTTTGGATGTTGTAATAATAATATATTATTTAAGAACAAAAATTATAAAATCTATCATCGTGATATAATTAAACCTCATTTATTATATTTAAAAATGAAATTTTGAACCCTCTGAAAAATGCTTCCTTCCAATCTAATTGATATTCCAGTGAAGTTTAAATAGAAACAATGGATATAACGAGTTACAACAGGAAAGAACATTTCAGACAAAATTCCTTGAAAAAAAAAAAATTATAGTAATACAATTTGGGGCAGAAAACAATGAAACCACAACTCAGTGTCATCTAATGAAATATTTGCACCATCACGTGAGATACTAACGTGACAACTGTAATTGTGGAGCAGTTTTAAATTTAAGGCAATACAAAAAGTAAGATAAAATGCTGAAAAAAACATCCCAATTTTAAAAAGTAAATTACAAATTTACCTTGATTTTGGTGAGAAGGGTTCTTAAAATATTTTGTAATTTTTATATAGTTTTTAATTATTTATTTCTAATTATTTTTACTTTTAATGATTTATTATTTTCAATTATTTTTTATTTTCAATTATTTTTTATTTTTAATAATTTATTATTTTCAATTTATTATTTTTAATAATTCATTATTTTATTTTTTAAATTTTTATAATAATTATTTATTTTTATACAGTTTTTGTATCTTTTTTTTTCTTATGCTAATTAAGAAAAAGCCGTATTATTCTATGACTATAATTATACTACAATTCTTTAAAACATACATAATTTTTAATTGCTTTATAAAATTTTTATAATCCTCAACTTGTGGATATAATCAGTATTTTCTAGAAAATTTAAAAACGAATTTATATTGAGAAATTAACATTAATTGGCTAGAGTGAATTATTTCCCCAATATATAATTTTAAATAAAATTGAAATTAAGATTTACATATTTCATCCTTAAATATTACAGAAGTATTAAAAGATTATTTATTGGTTATTGTCAGCTTCAATATACCGTGTATATGTTTTTTATAATAGAATTAAAGTTTCATTATTAAGAAGATAGCATCTTTTTTAATTCAATACAAATAGAATCGAAGTTAAATTGAAAAAAAGTACGTAACAAATTTTGTTGAATATTAAATTACATTCAATTTATAATTTAATGGTCTCAAGTTTGTTTAATTAAGCAACTATATTAAAACTATAGCAATACTTCTAAAATAATGAAAAAAAGTATAAAAAGAATGCATTCCAACCTACCATGTACGCGAATAATCAGTTACTAACTTTCAACTAAGAATATTTTTTAATTAAAGTGTAGTTATATTTAAATTAATTGAAGCAATGTATAAATATTTCTTCGTTAGAGTATGATCTCATCTTATTGAAATAAATACAAAATTGATGATTTAATCTAAGGGCGAAATTTTTTAAAGTTAATGTCGTCTTGATATTTACGTAAGTCAATTATCTGGTAGATTCAGTTTTATACATTGTGGCCAAAGGTTTGGTTTGTCGCTCTGCGGTAATTTGTTGCACACTATAGGCTAATTAGGCCGGGACCTACAGTATAATGTGGATTCTGAACCACTAACGATACATATAATAATACTGACGTTATAAAAACCTAACTGTAAACTCATCAATAAAACAGCCAATATCTGTCCTATATTCACAAGAATATATATTTTTTAAAATCAAAGTTTTTTTTTCTCATCCTTCCGGCAGTTCATTTTTGAATAGATGGATACACACATAATTTATTTTTTAATACATTTTTCACCACTTTGGTCATTATAAAATAAACATATTTTGTACAAATGTTAAAAATGTCACGAGCCGGAAAAAATGTTTCAAGACTGGCCACGGGTTGGCCAAACCTGCTGTAGGTCATTCCTGCTTTTCGATGGGTCTTTCATTTTATATTCATACAGTCATAAACCATTGCATGCAAACTCATAAGGCATTGAAAAACATGCCATTAGCCTAAAGTGTGCAAAAAATGACATTAGAACGACAAACCAAACCAAGCCAAAAACATGCCATAGTTTGATTCTGTTGAAAAAAACGTGAAATTGACAAGGCTGTCATAAACTTGATATTTTAAATATTATATTGCCCATAAAAGACACTTTTGATTCAACTATGATTTTGTAATTTTTGTATAAAAGCTTTAGGGGTGATTCACATCCCAGATTATTTAACTCGTTTAAATAAACCATTCCAAAAGGTGAAGAACACTCCACTTCTTCTAGAGTAAGGCCATATCACTGAAAAGGGTGAAGGTCCCTCCAGGAACAAGACTCCACATATCTCATTTGCATGTCCGTTTAGTCAACAATAACAAAGCAAATCGCGCGAATTCAGGTTAATCAAAAAGAAGAGCCATTCTCAAAATTTAATTAAACAACAATAACAAAAAAAGGCAACATTGAGTCACCCAATATTCTGACCGATTCAACTTTCGCATCTCAAAACGGATCCATTTCGTAAGAGATTCGCTCAACTCAGACTCGTTCAAGGTTCCGTTCTTTTTATTTTTATTCTCGATATACTAGCAGCAGAGCCTCCAGTGGCAGTTAAACTCTTTTTCAGTTCTGCACGTGTGGATTCGAAAACAGAGCGATGGCAAAACAGAAGAGAACGATAAGAGGGAGAAAGAAAAGTCAAAGTCGCGGTTTCGGGTCGAAGCAGTCGAAAAATAATAATAAAAGTTCAAGAAGTGTAATGGAGGATTGGAGTGAGAGGGAGAGTTAACTCGGTTTTGGGTCCAAGGTCTCCACGGGAGTTCTGGGTCAAGGACGCCACGGAATCAAGGTGGAGAAAAACGACAGCGGTTTTATATACAGCAGTTGATATAACTATTTTTTTCTCTTTCGATTTCCTGCGGTGGGGTTTTCTACCACAATTGTAGGGTTTTTTCAGGGTGCCTCGAGTGTTTTTTATGTATAAGATAAACATATAATTAACATTTTCGGATTGGATAACAAGTATTAATAAATTGATGCGGTTTTTCTGGAAACATTTTTTTCAATAAAGCATAATTTCTAATCTAACAAAATTATTTTTATGTAGTATGGATACAATACAATTTCTTTTAAACAGCAATAAACAGTTGCCATTGCCATTGCCATCATATATTAATATTATCTCAAAAATCATATAAGTACTTTTATCAATCAGATTTTTATGAAAAACTCAAACTAACGACTTATGTGTTAAAAAAATGAACATTTAAACTGACTGACACTTCACTGACTATGGCCTCTCGTCAAAATTACTTCCTTCAAAAACAGCAATGTAATTTTATATATTATATATTTATAGCTATTAGTTCGAGTCCCGGTGATGCCATGGATGTTTGTAGTGGTGTAGTGTATGTTTGTAGCATGCATGTGATTTTCCAATATAAAGATGTATTGAATTTTGATCAATTATATTTATTTTTTTGTATTAAATAAACTTATTTTCATTTTTAACATCGTTAGAATATTTAATTATTCATCATCATCATCATTAATCCACTTTAAGCCTCTAGTATCCGATCTAACATGACTGTAGAGCGTTGGGAGTAGGGCTGATAACCCTATCCCATAAAAAGAAAAGCATCTCTTGTTTCGAAATCTGGCAGTAGACAGACGGCCGTGGACCACCGTGGTGCTGTTGCGCCATTGATGATGATGAATAATTAAATAATTTAATGATGTCAAAAATGAAAATAATAGGTTTATTTTAAATGCGATAAAAATAAATATAATCAAAATCCCATATGTCTTTATATTGAAAAGTCCCATGCATGCTACAAACATTCGTATAAATTTTGAAAATCCGCTGTTTTCAAAATTCATGTGTACACGGAAATAACAAGTTCTCTCAACCTTTGCTTATTCCCGTGATAATGAAAAACTTTTCAAACTTTTGAAATCCCTGTGTTCAGAAAGAAGCCGTGAAATCAGTTTTAATGCGCACTTGTGAATCACGCCTTCCCAAGTTTATGTTCCACACAATAAAAGCTGACCTTTAAACGCTTTGCACACTGTACACACACAGAGATCCCATTCATACTCAGGTGTGCAAAATGAAATGGAGTGAAAAGTTACAAAATAATAATAAACATATTTTATTGAGGCAGAGTTACTTTCAGTTTACATTTCCTGCTGTTTGCTCTCTTTCTTATGATTTTTTTAAAAACAAGGCAATATATGTGTGTGTATATTGATAAAAAAATTGCTAATAAAAAATAATAGTAAAAAAAAAGTTGGTAAGAAAAACTAATAGTAAATGTGTATATATATATACATTACCAATTTTTTCATATTATACTTGACTCAGAGGTTTCTTTTCTTACATTTTTTTCAATAAATGACGTACTAAAATACTTTACTACGTACGTAGTACAACTTTTTACTAATATTTTACTATGCATGTACTTTTTTAAAATACGTACCTTACTAAAAACATCGATCCTACAGGTTTAAAAATGCAATTTTGTTTCATAAATTAGGAACAGATTTTATTGTATGGTTTTTTTTTTCATACCATGATTGTAATGTTGTCACTACACAGGAAAAAAATGTTGTAAAAGTAACTTTTATTTTGATAATTTTAAAATAATTAAAATAACAATTTATGAAATATTGATCATAATTAATATTTATTAATAGTTATGCTTATATAACAATAAAATTTACAATTGTAATGTTGCCACTACACTGGAAAAAATGCCATGAAAGTAACTTTTTTAATTTTAGATTTTTAAATAATTAAAATAAAATAAATTTATGAAATATTGATCCTAATTAATATAATTAGTTATGCTTATAGAATAACATTTACAATAATCTATTCATTTCATTTTTAGGTCTTAATCTATGAATCAGCTATATCCAGAATACAGATTGTAATTAAAATAAGTGAGAATGTATTATTATATAACTTCATGTTGTTAAACAATATGTAATATTTGCTGAATAAAATGTTATGTACTGTTTTTGTTTCATTCATTCCAAACTAAATGCACGAATTCATCTTCGAATAACACATACAAATAAGGTTAATATCAAAATTGTGCCACTCTGATGCAGTATTTTCTAAACAGCTAATTTAGTTTATAAAATAGGGCTTGAGATAAAGGAATCTTAAGAGGAGTATGAAACCTGAACCACAGTAGTCTCTAAAAATTGAGGTGGATGTTAATATGCACAAAGTCGTGTGCAAGGATTTATTGCATTTTACATTATTTTGAACACCGAGCTCCTTCAGAAATTAATAATTATGCAAAGGAATATTTCTGGATAGAAAAAATAATGCAACTTTTTTTCAAAAAAAAAATAAACTATGTAAATGGGGTTTAATAAGGACTATGTACTTCTGAATGTGGGACTTTTCCATACTGTCAGTTAAGTCGTTAGACACACTAATAATAAGCATTCAGAGATCAATCCTTGTTCCAGCTTGTTGTTGTGTTGTTGTTACTAATCTCGGAACTGTCAAGCAGGGCTGGACAATTCCCATGAATCCAAAATGTCTAAAAAGTATAAAAACGGTTTCAGCTTATTTAAAAACTTAAGAAGAGGATTGAGAGCTGCCCTCCGTCTTTCAAAAAGAATCTCAAAATTGTTCAATAAGACTGTGTAACGATTTAGCCAATCCGTATTCAAATCCAAGTCAAGCCAACTAGATGTCGAGATACCATTACGATAGGTCATCACCAATAGTACTAGACATGTGAATCTTCCATGAAACAAATGAAGAAGCCAAATCGTGATTCTGGCTCATCTACAATTGTGCCTTTCGGTAATACTTGCAGAGGGAGGGGGTTCAATAGTTGACCTATATGACTTTTTATACTTATTCTGATTCCAAACTCATGACCTTTTTCTGTAATTCTATGTGTTATGATCTTTACTAAAGTATTTGTGAAAGGAATTCAACAATTTTTATTAAACTTATTTATGTGTAAAAATGCTTTTGCATTAGGAAAGTTAATATTTTATGCAATCTTTAAAATTGTAGTATTTGTTGTTACTAAACCTCCTGGTTCTGGAAAGTCTACATCAGGTCAATAGACCCCGTCGCAGGTGGCTGGGCCGTGGATAAGGATAATATGCTTCACGTTTAGCGAGGGTTGAAGACTGACTCAATCTCAAGACGACGCTCTATTGTCATAAGAGACTGGTACCTACGGTTTAAAGTGGATTCCCAATCACTACTAACTCCATGGCACCGCCGGGTCGCGAACCCGCATCCTGTGGTACCGAGGAACAGATACTCGGTTATTCAGACCCCAGGATGCAGTATTTGTACTCACTTAAAAGTCCTTCTAAATTTGCTTACAAAAAACTCGTATATCTTATAAAAATAAAAGTACTCAAATTAACATTTAGCAAAATATCATAGAATTGCTTAAGACAAGCAAACGAAATTTGTATATTTAATTCACAAAGAAGCTATGTTTATAATGCATTAAATCTTTTTATTCGTAATAATAGAACAGCTTCTATAAGATCTTCTTTCATTACGGATTCAAGACTGCTTTTTATAAAGACACAATACTCATAAAGCAGATACTAAAGAAGATGCTGTTGATAAAGTAGCTACTGTGCTGCTAAAGCATTACCTGTCTTTGCTACTGGCTGTATTAGTAAAGAATACATTAAATCCCCTTCTTAATATTTCATTTTAACATTAATTCCAAGAATTTTGGTGAAATAACAATTATTCTTCTAGAAGAGTCGAGAATCGGATTTTTATACCGACTCTTGATTACAAACTCAAAAATAATATACTCCCGACTCCGACTCCTCTTTACGAAGAGTCGGAGTCGCGAGTAGAATATTTTTTGGAAGAAAAATGAAGTTACGAAGAGTCGGAGTAGCAAGTAGAATATTTTTGTCTGATTGTGTCGAAAGGTAAACATGAGCTTTAAAAGTGGAAGTGGACAAATCGATTACTTGATAGGTGTGCTGGTCAAATATGCGATGCGTTAAACCATTTTGTAAGAAAAAAGTTTAGATGAAAAAAATGTCCCTAATAGCTAAATTCCACAATTCATTCCAAAACTAATATTTTTCTTCTGATATTTAAAAAATGTTAAACATTAAAAATTAAGATAATTTCTTTTGTAAATAAAACTTCTCCAAAATGATCTTTCTTCCCTATGACGCCTCTCTGTTTGAATCTGCTCGAATTGGCATTTTGCCAGTTTTCCACACAATCATCGCCGAGCTATATCTTGTTTTCTTCCGAGAAAACACGATCTGAATCTATCTCCTGTGTAAATCTGCACTCATCTGTGAAGATTATGAAATCTAATGCTAATAAGGGCATCTAATAAAATTAATGGGGCCCGATGGACGAGTAACTAGCGCTCTGGCGTTCGGTGCCACAGGTTTCGGGCTCGAGTCCCGGCGATGCCATGCTTTTTTTTTTTTTTTTGTGCTAATGCAGCTGGTAAACACTTAGACAGTTGTCTTGGATGCCTCAAGGCAAGCCCTGCACCGACGTTCCTCATTTAGCACGACCCAGAAGGTGCGTGTAGCTTTAAGATAAGCTACGGACGCGGAGTAACAATACCCCCGAAACGCTCTACGATCCTTTTAGACCGAGACCTACGGTTTTAAAGTGGATTCAAACTACTCCCAAACATCCATGGCACTGCCGGGACTCGAACCCGAAACTTGTTTTACCGAGTGCCACTCGACCATTCAGGCCCCTCATGGATGTTTGTAGTGGTTCGGAATCCACTTTAAACCGTAGGTCCCGTTTTAATATAGCTGACAACACTATTCCTTAAAAAGAAAACATCTCCTGTCTAGAAATCTGCCAGCAAGCAGACAGCCTTGGCTCATCATGGGGTTGTTGCATCACTGATGAGGATGACAAATAAAATTAATATAAGAAATATTTTCAAATTTCTTTAAGTCAGAAAAGTCATCTTAAAGATAAATCTTCATTGAATAAAATAAAGCTAGTTAGATACAAATAATAAAGATAACTAGGAAATTTATTTACAACATCTGCGAATTCGCCGTAAAAGGCCAGCTCTGTATATAAATCACACTGAGATTTATTGGTATTCCATTCCCAAGAACTGCAAAGAGAAACCGCAAAAAAGTGATTGATGATTAAGTTGAAGTTGATAAGTGTGTGCTTCGCACGTTGCAAAATAATAGTAAATAATATAAAAGCAGTAATTTATCTATCACACAAAAGTGAAGGCGAAAACTACTTTATTCCTGGAAAAAGGAACTAATTCACACAAATCAATTAAATAATTGCAGCATTTTCGAAGGGTTTTTTAAAAATATATATTATCTTTCACCAAACAAGCTATTTTGTAATTTTAAAATCCTGCTCGTTTAGTATGCTGATAGAATTAGCATATCTAGAAAGTCCTTGTAATTTCGACATAAAAACAGAAGAATATTTAGGCAATCATTCATTATTTTTTATTTGCATCCAATTGCATAGTTATTTTACATGTATTTTCGTTCTGAATAGGCCTGGCAAGAGTTTCGAATTAAAGGAACGCTTTAGTATGCCTATTACGGAATAACGATTGTTGTACCCATATAGGAATTTTATACGCTCATTTCTACAAAGAAACAAAATGATAAAAAAAATGACGCTATAAATTCTAAAGCAAGGCAAAAAAATGATAATGTTTGTGGCAATTAACTGAAAAATAAATACTTTTCTGAACTTGAAAAAGAAGTGTATTACAAACACAAAATTAGAAAATATTTTTAAACTTTGGAAGAATTGGAGGTGAAGTGTGATAGCGCTCTGGCGCTTGGTCCCACAGAATTCGAATCCCGGCGATACCATGGATGTTTGTAGTGGTTCGGAATCCACTTTAAACCGTAGATCCCGGTCTCATATGACTGGAAGAGCGTCGCGAAGCCTAGTCAGACTTCTACCTACGGGTGCTCCATCACATCAGAAGCTCCCTTCCCTCTTTGCCTTCAACTATGAGTCCATATGGGTTCGTGGGTTTCGCTGGATGTCTACCAAGTGGGTTAAGAAACAACAACAGCAGAGATGAAATTCTTTAACAAGTTTAAATGTAAAGAAGCAAAAAAACAAAAATAATATCATTCAACTTCATTTATTTTTCTGACAAAAAAATCAAAGAAGTTTTTAAATTTGCTAATATTGTATGAGCTAATACAGCATACAATATTATTTAAAATCTATGTACACATTTACACTTTTCCACATAAAAGTAAACTCTTATCTGTATGGGTGAGAACGACCGCTCATAGAAATGCCATTAAATATGAGCACGCTGTAATTTCCGGGAGGTACATCACCAGACTGCACCCCATCATCTTCTGTGGAGTGACAGCCTAAATACTTATTTGGCTTGATGAAGAAATAAGGTATGCAAAGATAACAATGAGATAGATGTAGGAAAACTGAGATAAATTCATTGAACATCTCATTTAAAAGAGTAGCAGGAATTTTTCATGCAGGAACAAGCCCTAAGTCTCATATAAAAAACTATCCCGGATCCACAATGAAAAAAATATCTTGCAGAAGCTATTCTGTTATTAAGAACAACAAAACAAGATTGAATGCATTATAAATATAGCATGTCTGTAATTAAATATACATTGTTGTTTTGCTTCTCTTCAGCAATTCTATTCATTTTGTTACTGTTATTTTTATGGGATATATGAGATTCTTGTTAGCAACAACGACACCAATAAAATTGAAAAAAAAAAAAAAAATACTTCATAAAAAATAAATTTTCAAAATAATTGAGTTCAATACATGCCATTAAAGGTGTGCTATACATTTCCTAAATTCAATAGTAAATATCGTAGTTCCTAATATTATGTAAAGAGCCAAGAATTGGCGGTAGGAAATCGGGAGTTGGTATAAAAAAACTCAACTCAAAAGTTTTAAATTTCTTTGGCCCTTTTCTGAAGGGAGATTGTGATGAAACGGAAGTGAGATTTACAAGAACTGTATGAAAGACGTCATTGTTGAGAGCCAATTGCAACTAAGTTTGGATCAGAATAGGGTTCACTTACTAATTAACCAATGTATGGAAAACTGAATCTGAAAGCTTTAACTCATCACAAAATATATTGCAGTTACACTAGTCTCCAAAAACCCGCTGGTAAGTGTTTACCCTTGGCATGTTTTAAGTGGAATTGTGGGAAAATTTAATCGCAGATTTCCTGACTGACACTTGAGATGTCAGTGAGATGCCAGACACCTAAGATTAAATCAATGTCATTAGGAATTTCCGAGTCCTTCATATCAAATCAGTGCTGTCTTTGATTTCCAGCTTAAAGGTTTAGCACAGAGAAGACGCAAACAGCGTCATTTTCACCACGGAGATTAATCGCTGGAAAGTCAACTTTGTATAATTAAGGTCGCAGACAGCATTGCTGCCATCCACAACAGATTCTCAGCTGTCTTCTTCAACTGCGTAATATCACACTCTTAAAATGAAAGGTCTTTAATTCTCCATTCCGATGCTAGAGAGGTGTTGAATTAGCTGTTGAAGATAAACGCACTCGAAAGTTGTGGTAACACTTCCTGCAGATCTGCCAGCAGGTGGATTGTTACACTTTCCTCCCAATCTGCCAATCATGATGTCCGCCACTCCTGACGTCGGAAAAGATTTTGAGATTGGAATATTATCCCTTCTTTTCATCGGTTTTCATTTCTCGATAAGTTATTTTAATTGCATGCATAACTTGATGACAAAGGAACATTTTCTCATCCAATAGGTAGGAAAAAAAGTGTGTAACTTTTCCCTCGCGGTTGTCAGATATTTCAAGGGTTGGTTTGGTTTGGTTTGGTTTGTCGCTCCACGGTCATGTAGTGCACACAGTTTAACATGGATTCCGAAACCCTCACAAGCATCCCTACCACCGCCAGGATTCGAACCTAAAGTCTGCGGTATCAAAGGCCAGAGGCCTAGCCAATTGATCGTCAGGCCACTGGATAGAAAGGGGAAGAGGCACACAACAAAAGGTCTGTTGTGATGAAGCATCCGTAGGTAGAAGTCTTGACTTGATTCGATTAGAATATTAACTAAAACTTATGTGTTTTCCTCTGGACAGGCCTTTAGAGGTATTGGTCAGATACACGCAGCTCAAAGCTGCTTTGGTGGAAAAAAAAAAAAAGCTTACTTCCAAAATTATGTGGAATATTTTAATCTATTTTTTATGTTATGTAATTAAAAAATTCCAATTTAATTATCTATTTTTTATGCTATGTAATTAAAAAGCCTGATGGCCGTTTGTCTAGCACTCTGCCTCTCGGTTCCACAGGTTTTGGGCTCGAGTCCCGGCGGTACCATGGATGTTTGGAGTGGTTCGGAATCCCCTTTAAACCGTAGGACCCGGTCTAATAGAATCGTAGAACATTGTGTGAATGTGTGTGTGTGGGGGGGGAGATACTCGCGTCCTTGCATATCTTCAAGCTACACGTGTCCCCTGGTTAGTACTAAATGAGCAACAGCGGCACCCAGCCCCTGTTTATGGCATAAAGATAACTGTCTCTTTATTCCCAGCTGCATTAGAAAAAAAAATATGTCAATTCTGATTTATTATTATGCATCTTCGTATAATGCATTTCGTACACAAAACCATTTTATTTTTTGTTCTGTATCATTCAAATCATTGAAGTTTCACTAAACTCCTAACAGCACATACAGAAATAAGAAAGCATCGATTTTTTTTATGAAAATGTCGAAAATCTATAATCCCTTATGTATAACTGAAAGTTATAATCTTCAATACTGCAAAAAAAAAAAAAAAAAATTATCGTCTAACATGTTTTAATTCCATAATAAAAATTTGCATTAAAAGGATGTAACTATTCACGTATTTAATTCGACTTAATTATACATGGAAAAATATCTGCCAAACAGATGAAAGTCGGGATTTGATGCAGGTGAATTTGTTTTGCAACTTAAATATTTTTAAAGACTACCAGGAAATGCAATGCATTACATGAGAAGGTCAAAGGTGTTAGGTTCTTCTTAATTCTTCAATATTGCATTGCCTTGAATTTAAGCCGAAGTGCACGATTAGATTTTTAATCTTTTGCGAGATAAATTACGCACTTGAAATGCACTATAAGATTGAATATTCCAATTTTTTTCTAATGCAGCTGGCAAATACTTACACAGTTATCTTTTTTTTTATGCCCTGCAAGGGCTGCGGCGCACTCACTTAGCACTACCCAGCCCCGGTGGTGCGTGTAGCTTGAAGATAAGCTACGGACGCGAAGTAACAATACCTCCGCTCTACGATCTTATTAAACCGGGACCTACGGTTTAAAGTGGATTCCAAATCATTACAACCATCCATGGCTCCTGCGGGACTCGAACCCGAGGCACAGAGCGCCACAGCGTTAACCACTCTGCCATTAGGTCTCGAATATTCCAAAATAATTTTATATATTTAAATAGTTTTTTTTTTTATGAAACCATAAACATGACCTATCTGCTATTTAAAATGAAAAATAGCTTTAAACAACAAAACATTTTAATCAGAAACTTTTCATTAAATTCTTTAAAATTTGTAAATGCAGTTAGAAAATGTTTATAAGCAATTTTATTTACAGCTCAACATTTTTTCTTCTTTTAACGGGCAATCAATGACATTGCGCAATAATCCATACAAAATTCCAGTACTTTTACCAAAATCAAATTTATTTTGCTTAAAAATAAGTTAACAATTTAAAATTAGTTTAAATTTTAAATTTAAAAGACACAAATATATGTCAGTAATGGGTAATGAAAAATACCTACTTAGATCAAGAAGTGTTTTTGTTTATTTAACGTATTAAAATGCCATAGTATTTATTACCTGAATACATCTAATAACTGTAAAAAAATTAAATCACTTTAAGTAAACTAAAATCACTTAAAGTGATTTGATTTTTTTACAGTTATTCGATGTATTCAGGTAATAAATACGGCGGCATTTTAATACGATAATTTACATTTTTAACGATAATTATATAGTTGAAAATATGACTGATGGCCGAGTGGCTAGCGCTCTGGCGCTTGGTACCCCATATTTCGGGTTCGAGTCCCTGCGGTGCAGGGATGTTTGTAGGGGTTCGGAATCCCCTTTAAACCGTTGGTTCCAGTCTCGTAGAGTGCTGCGGGGGTAGTGTTATTCGCGTCCGTAGAATATCTTCAAGCTACAAGTGACCCCTGGGTAGTGCTAAAGAAGTAAATGCTTGCTTACAGCATAAAGATTAATTGCCTCTGTAAAAAAAAAATTTTCAAAATTAACGTAATTAAGCTACAACTATCAAGTCATTAAAGGAAAAATAATGTCTTGATAATAAAACTTTTAATAACGACTTAATAATAAAACGTTCTTCAATTGCACTCAACGGAGGTTTGGTTTATGTCATTTTGTGCACACTTTAGGTTCCTTAGACCGGGAACTATAGTTTAAAGCAGATCCCGATTAAAATAAACAAATAAATAAAAAATAGATAAATAATAATTAATGAAAAAAACGACATCGATTCACCAAAACGGTGTCTTCAATGCCGATCCATTTAAAAGACACGCGCGTCATCAGAAAAACAGAAACCGCTGAACAATCACATCTTATCTCCCAAAAATCCTTTTTCTGAATTTCAAATCGCAGACGAAGATCTCACCGAATTTCACATAAAGACGAGGAACACGTAATTCAGATATGTATAATATCCACGAACAAAATTCCGATGGTCTTGTGTGCGTTTATCATACTCTCATATTATATATAAAAATAGATAGATTAGATAAATTAAATACATGCAACAGGTAGGAAAGATGCCAAGCATTTCCTTCACAAGAAGGACACGAAATTCTGTGAAATAATGAACGTTGATAACGAACCGTAAATAATGAAAGTTGATAACGAACCGTAAATAATGAGCGTTATAGGAAATTTTTCCATTTAGGCTTATATACGGGCCTTGAACTTAGTTCAATTTTTAAAAGGAAAAACAAACTCCCGACTTACGCACAGATCGGTTAACATTCCAAAGTAGCTTTTGAGTTTGTGAAACGTCATTTCTCCTTTTGATATTGCGGCCTGATGGCCAACTTACTAATGCTCCAGCCCTGTGGTACCACAGGCTTTAAGTAGGTATGTCTAGGTATAATTAGCCTGCAGTGTGCACAAGATGACTGTAGAGCGACAAACTAAACCTCTTGTGTTTTCAAATTTCTGCTTTTTTTGTCCTACATTATAAATATATATAAAACTCTTCCAAAAAAGATGCTATTATTTGTGTATATAATTATACATATACGTCCGTTTATGATATGTAATTTATAATATAATATATGTATAATAAACTCCTGCCTCAGAAGCAAGGAAAAGTATAAAATTACGAACAATCAGTGTGCTGAAACCGTTACATCAGGCTAAGATTAAATAGCCTGAGAAATTTTAAAAGAAAAAAAAAGAGTTTAACCTTTAGTGTACTATCTAGTGACGTAATAAAAAGGAACAATATAAATGCACAACTAATAAGTTATTCATAATACATAAGAATGAATTAAACCTTCAGTGGATATTGGTGGATTTATATGCATATATATATGTTAACTTCTGATGAAATGATCAATAAGCCCAACAGGATGATTTATAAAAATTGTATATTTTGACAATGCAAAATCAGCATTTAACATTTTACTTGAATTTTAGAACTTACAACGATTTTTGTTTTATAACTTAAGATATTTCCACTATTAGATGCTTTTTTTAGTTCCTCGACAATGATGTGAATATTGACAGACATTTTCAGCTCTTCCTAATTTCGTTATTCTTTCTCTAAACGTCTTGACAACTTAACACTGCATCTTTAAAAATGTTTCTTTTTGTGTGCTGCATCGAAACCGATTGTGAAACCTATATAAAAATCCCGACTATTTATACATGGTATTAAACGAATGTTGCAACAGATACAAGCAGAAACAGTTGATGTCATCTGCCATCCATAAAACTTTAAAATGAAGAAAGAAAAAGAGAATCTTTGGAGCAGTGCGCACTAGAGAAACCCTCTCCTTCACCCGCATTCTGTGGCCGAAGACGGACCAAGGTTGCCAGGAGAGAGTAAGTATGCAAACAGCAGCGCCCAAGAAGGTCACGCGGTGGACAAACAATGCGATGCGAAGCAACGCACCTCGCATCGCTGGACAGATACGGTCTCGCCGCCGAGATTGTTGCGCTAACAGGTTGCGGGTGCAATTGAACGAAAAAGAAAGTTTTTCAAGGCCACGTGGAGAGAGAGGGGTTGCAATCCCTTTTGGTATAAAGCCGGGATGGGCCTTCGAAGCGTTTGTCATTAAATACTAGCCTGGTGCGCCACTGCACGGTCATTATTTTGGACCAATCAAACCAAAAGCTACAATTTAAGTGGATTCCGAACCACTCACAAACATCCATGTCGCCTCCAAAATTCAAAGTACTAGCCAGGATTCAGTATTCCCATCTACATTTTTTTTTTTTCTATTTCTATGATGTTGATACTCAAAAAAACATTTCATTTAAAAATTGTGCTATAACAAGGATATCGCATACTTATGAACTAACTGTATGCACCCAAGCAGCATCTATTACTCACTATAAACTGGCCGCATGCCATCAAAGAAAAAATATCCCATATGTTTCATTTCTTTATATTTAATACAAATAATTACAAAATATAGTAAAAAAGCAGGAATATTTTGAATAATACAACATTCATTTAATAAATGTTTTTTTTTTTTTTTTTTTTTGTTATTATTTACTTCGATTTTTGTAATAACTAAGCCAATGGTTTTTATAGGTCTATTTTATTAATATTCATCCCTAAAAATGCTTCTTGTCTTCTTTCTAAAATAGTCTTGATTCAAATATACTTTAGACTTCTAATGCACCATTTATTTTGATTCATTTTCAGATATTATACATCTAATGTATTATGTTGTTGAGCTGAATTTTAAAATGGAATCAGTTTTTGGCTATAAAAATCAGATACAAAATGAAATGCATAGCTACTTTGGTTTGTTTGTTCGACGATCATCTTGTGCACACGAGGGCTACAGTTACAGATCACTCACAAACATTCATGCTGAACCTGAAGCCTGCGGTACTAACGGCCAGGGCGCTAGCCACTTGGCCATCAGCTCAAAGCTTCAAGTAATGTGGTATTGGTATTGTAATGGTAAGTAATGGTATTATCAATAATTACTCTGTTTCGAAAATAAATTTCAATTTTAATGTAAAAGAATGAAGAACCTCCGTATTTCTTTTGTAGTAACGTGTATATGTAGAGAAACGAACAAAAATGGACTCTTGCTTCAACTGATAACCGATTGATTGAAATTTTTATTTATTATTGCAGTAAGAAAGTGAATCTTTGCAGTCCGTTATTTTTTTAAACAATTATAATATTATAATAGCATATTATAATATTTTCCTTACATTGCTTTAAAATATTTTTATACGTAAACGCATTTCCTGTTTTATTTTAATATTCCTGCATTTTCTAGCATATAGAAAACAATATATAGAAAAAAATGGCTTTATCAAACAGATAATAACAAAAAAATACCTAGACTGAAATTTATTTTGAATCACTTTCATTTAATTTCGATGATAAAATAAGACAATTTTTTAAAAGTTTTTTATTTTATTTTCAGTTTTTAAATCAATTTCTATACACACATACCGAAAGGTTGGTTTGTATAAAAATTGATTGGTGGAATCAGCCGGAACAGCTGGTTGGTGGATGGTGCATCTGAATAAAGAACTCCATTTGACATTCGAAATCTAAAGCAGCCGCGTCTATGATAGGTATCAGCGCGATGAGCCTGAATGGCGGAGTGTCTAGCGATTTCGGATTTGAGTCCCAGGATGGACAAGGTCGAGTCGAGTGCCATGGATATTTGTAGTGGTTCGTAATCCGCTTTAAGCCATAGGGCACAATCTCATAGGACTGTAAGAGCGTCACGGAGCCAAGTTACACTTTCATCTACGGGTGCTCCATCATAACAGAAGCTGCCCCCTCCTTTTCCCTTCAGCCATGAGTCCATGCGGGTTCATGGACTTGGTCTAGATGATTGCCGAGTGGGATAAGTAACAACAAGAGCGCTATAAATCTGCAGGGCAGAGAGTTCTACCATTGGAGGTGGTGCCACATTGGAAGCCCACTGCAACCGATCTTCTGCACGAATGACTTCAGGTTAAAGCATACAACTTTCAAATTACTTTTTTTTTCCAAGACATGGAGGCATTTTCTCTAATAGCACTTTGGCGCATCTCTTATTGGCACTTCTATTTTTCTGGGAAACATCTTTTTGGTGTATCAACATTACTTTCGAGAAAAGTGGTCGATAAAGTTATCGTTTGGGAATCACCGCAAGGCATTCGAGAAAGATTTATACAATATATAGACAGATTTATCATCTGCGTTTTATCAACTCTAACCTGGCTGCCCCACTGTAAATGTCTCGTCAATAATTGCACTCTGCTAGTACTGAGTAAGGATTGTTTTGAGCATTGGTGAGACTAGTGTTCCATTAATGCATACCAAGAACAGACACTGGACAGAGGAAGTAGGGAAAGCAGTGTCTTACAGGAGGGCTTTTAGGGGTGACTGTCCCGTGTACAGAAGAAATCACGAGACACTTCCACCAGGAAACATGAGTGTTAGGAATGCTACTACAATCGCCATCGAGGGTATACGTTTCTAAAAACGTAAACACTCGATGGCGACTGTGTTAACGTTCTGTAACATTCTGTAGAACCTAAACCCTCCTGCCTCTAACTTGGCCCACGAGCAGGGCAGGCTATAGCGCATTATCCGCGGCAACTGAGGCCTGATGGCCACTTGGCTAGCTTGACCACGCTCTGACCTTTTGTACCACAGGCTTCAAGTACTAATCCTGGCGTTGGCATGGCTGTTTGTGAGTGGTTCGGAATTCACATATTAAACGTTCACATATAAAACATTATTCACATATAAAACATTATTCACGTTCCGGTCTAATGAGCCTAAAGTATGCACAAAATGACAGTAGAGCGACAAACCAAACCAAACAAAATAAAACCAACTGAACTATTGTCCCGTAGTTCGAAAATGTGTGTGTTGGGCCATAAGTGGGGCATTTTATTGCATAATTACCTCATACGTTGTATTTGATATATTCAGCCACGAAAACTTCTACTTTGGAAGCGTTATCAAGCATGCATGCATTTATTTGAAGACAGTTGATTAGTATCGCCTTTTGTTTCGTGGTCTTGAGCTTGCAGTAGAAAGTGTGGGCAGAGCTTGCGATGCATACTAAACGAAGAAGATGGAAATCAAATGACAATTTCGAAACTTTCTTCAACAAACAAACAAAAGGATCAGGAAGAATGCACTATCTGTCATTCCTGTAATTGTTCTCAAAGATTATCGAGGGAGATATCGAAGAAGGAAACTTTATCCAATGGTTTACAGGCAGGGTTGATAATAAAAACGTATTGCCTCTAGTTAACCGTGATCTAATCAATGTTTAAATATTATGCAATGCGACGCGTGGCCTTCAACATTTTTCCGGTTTGAACCAGATCTGGCAAACGCTTTTGGAACAAGTTTTGTGTGTACTTAAAGGATCGAAGAATATTTATAATGCATGGAATTCTTTTTTAACATCTAGGTAAAATTCTTTAAATGTTTGCTCTTCAATGGAAATATTTTGAGATACAATGAATTACTCAGATCCATTAATTCTATTGTGTATTACGTTTATTTAAAAATCAAAATTTTGAATTTATGTAGAATTAAATGACGAAAAGATTCCCTTGGTCTACAGTAATTTTGCTAAATGGGTAGCTGTAGCCTGTTTCTTAAGTACTTTGCAACGCTAAAGTTGAATATAACCACAGAAGTTGTCCTCCGGGGTTTAGTTGTTGTTGCTTTTTTTTTCAATTTTACATATATTAAAAAATATATCTATATTTTCACAGATGGCACAGTGTCTTGTTTGATGTAATTCTATTTGCTGCGATTTTATTAAAAGAAGGTGGTCACCAATGATGTATAATAATATATATTCCAATAAAGTTGATATTTTTGTAGCCAGACTTGTCAAAACAAGCCTTGAGAACTTGATAATGTCGGCGAGTAGTTTACATGAGTCAGTTTCTGTTTGTTTATATATGCATGTCGAGTTAGAAAGGTGTTTATATGAATTTATAGTTAACTACTTGCCTTTGCTTTGCGTCCAATGGTTTATTTTTATAGTAACAGTTTCCTTAAAATGCCCCGAAATTGTAAAAAACTCTCCAAACAATCTGTGCTATATGTGTGGTGAACTAATTTTGTGTAGTTGACCAAGTCCCAAAGGAAGACTGTTACTCCCTTGATAAAAAAAGTAATATGAACTTTATTTCGGGTATCAAATAGGAGATCAAGACACATCTTTGGCCTCTCATATTTGCTGTGTGTCTTGGGTAGCATTACTTAGTGGTTGATTTAATGGTAACTCGTGAAGTCATTTGAAATTCCAATTGTATGGAATGAACCAAAGGATCACTCAAAGGACATTTGTTTCTGCATTACAAAAATTATTGGAATAATAAGCAACACCAAGAAGACCATTAAATAATGCAATTTTCCTTCAAGTATCAGGCCTATTGCTCACACCGAAGAGCTTTCAACAACAGCACCACCTGAAAATTGGCGATTACATTCAGACAACTCTGGCGATGAAGATCTGCAATGGTCCAGAAAAAGACGACATTTGAAGACATAGATATGGGTGGAACGTATACAGAACCTCATAGAATCAACCAGTATGGAACTCAGTGATCAAGTTCATGATCTAAGCCTGTGAAAGAATCGGGCAGAATTGTTGGCGTCCAAATAAGAAAGCTGGATTCTCCTCGAAAAGGGAACTAGAATTTCTGTTTATCCATCATGGGAACAAGATCTCCGAGATAAAACTTCAATTACAAGAGACTTTTTAATAAAAAGATTTTCTATCATTTTTATTATTTAAAATCGTTTATTTAACATGTACACAGTTTGTTTTAATCTTCATAATAAATATACGTATTTTTTGTTATCCTAAATACTTTTTATCCTATTAGATTGTCAATTGGGGTCTGATGGCCGAGTGACTAGCGCTCTGCTGCCACAGGTTTCGGGTTGAGTCAAAGCGGCACCATGGATGTCTGTAATGGTTCG
This sequence comes from Caerostris extrusa, assembly GCA_021605095.1. NCBI lineage: Eukaryota > Metazoa > Arthropoda > Arachnida > Araneae > Araneidae > Caerostris > Caerostris extrusa. The sequence continues at coordinate 139,303 of BPLR01004875.1, read as the reverse complement.
GAAACCACTTTAGGTCCCGGTCTAATATGACTGTAGAGGGCTAACAACCTGCCCGGTAGAAAGAAAACATCTTCTGTCTCGAAATCTGCCAATTGGCAGACGGCCCATCACGGGGCTGTTGCGCCACTGATGATGATATTGTCAATGCATATTTTTATATGCAACCATTTTCTAACAAATTTGTTTATTTTAATATTTCAAGAAAATTATGTTTCGTACTTACCCAGATTGGAAATATAGAACAATGTCATGTTAAAAATTCACTAGTGAAGATACATTTTGTAGATTTAAGTTTTTTATCTTCAATAAAAATTGACTAATGTTAACATCTGCAATGCTGTGTATAAATTCTGTAGTTTAAACACTTTTCTTAATTTAAGATTTCTTGTATATGTTCAGAAACAAAATGTTCTTCTTTGATGTGGATGGATAATTGATATCCGAAATATTTCATGCATTAAAGTTGCAATCTTTATTTTTGTGATATAAGTGATGATATAAGCTATAAGTGAAATACCATAAAAAGAACAATTCAATTACAGAAAGAAGAAAAAAATAGGAAAACATTATGGCGTCCTTCCTGCATTCCTTCTTCACGTTTTTCTTCTTTCGTCCTTCTTAGAGAAATGTAAAGAGAAAATTGTAGGAAGGACGTAAATAGCATGAAATACGTCAATGATCATTTATAAAACAATAGCATCGTAAAAAGTTGATATTTTAAACTTTGAACACATGCTTGCACTTTTGTTATTATATACTACAACTTAAAATGGTTCAACGTTTGTCTTTTTAAATTTTATAATCACAATGAATTAACTGTTAAAAGTAAGTGCATTCATACATATAATCTCTTAAAATGAAAATTCTAAATGTTTATAGATTGTTGCAGACATTATATTAAAAAAAAATTGTTTGTGTACATGAAATTTTTCATTTTAAAGATGTCTCGTATCAAAACTTATTTTTAATTTTGTGAATTTTACAGTGATTAAAATTTTTGAACATCAGCAAACGGAATCAAGTTCAAATTAAACATCAATCGCTGATGGGTTAGATTTTTAACTATCAAACACGCAAAGGCATGAAGTTAGAAGTGAATAGGTTCTTTTAAATGATAATACTGAACAGTAATTTTCGATCATAATGGTAAAAATGCATGTTATACGTATATCACATGAAATAATCTGAATAAATGCTAATAATTTTTTTAAAAATAGATAAAAGGCATTGTCCGTTCTCCTCGAACCGTCGGTCGGTGGTTCATAACATACATAAGCGGAACGCGAGGCCCACCGATGTTTAAAATAAATAAGCATATGACTATAAGAGCGTCACAGAGCAAAAGTCAGACTTCTACCTATGCGTGTTCCATCACAACAGAAGCTCCCCCTTTCCTCCATCCATGAGTAAATCACTCATTGTATGTCCGTCCCGCACTGCAGGACATTGAGGATTAGTCACAAAAATCACAAACAAACATAAATAAGCACAGTGAAGGTATATAATTGCTTGTACATAAGAATACGTATTTAATAGACTAATTCTTTAAATTTTATTTCTTTTATCTATTTTTTATTTAAAAATTTATTTTTAAAAAATAAAAAAAATTTTATTTATAATTTATTTATTAAAAATATTTTCTTTTTCTTTATATTAAAATTTCTTTATTTATTTTTTAATAAAACTTTATTTAAAATTATTTTAATTTTTTTTTTTATTTTTATTTATTAAAATTTATTTTTATTTTTATTTGATTTTTCTACAGGATACTGCTAACATTATCGTTGATGCACGAGTCGAGCACAATATTTTAGCATCTATATGAAAACAAAATATGGTTTGATTACTTTTTTTTAATACAATAGTTAATAGGATTCACCACAAGACAAAAATATTGAAATCGAGTAAATTAATTACATAAATTGTAAAAAGAAATCTAATTCATTTGAAATAAAATATAAAATGTTTAAAAGCAAATCCATTGCACTCCATTAAAAAAAAAAAAAATTTTAAAAAAGAACGTAAAAAAAACAAGTAATATAAAAAAAATTTTAAGTCAATTCCTACTTTTTTTCACTCTATTGCAGAAAGTCCTTTACAAATAAAGTTGAAATTTTCCTCTTACATCTGGCGCCATCTATTATTAGATACATGCAACTTAAATGTAAAATAAATTAATTAAATTAATTACTGGATTAATATTTAAAAAAAAGTGTATTAACATCCAGTGTCCTCCACTACAAGCTCAAAAAAATGTGTTTAAACTAGAGTGGATGAATAAAAAGTATTTTATGAACGATTGAAAATTTGAACAAGATATATATAGGGAGAGCGTGAACTAATAGTTGGAATTCAATGAAATACGACACCAGCAAGATATTATCTGTACTGACAAGGTCATGTTATTTTTTTCAGGGAGGGGGGAAACAGAAAGTAAAAAAAAAAAAAAAATCGTCAATTCTAGCAAGAAATGAAAATCAATGAAATTTCAGTAAATGAAATGGGAGTAAGGAATAACATATTGCTTATATATAGTTTAGATATTAAACTATAGATTTCAAACCATCCCATTCATTCCATCGTTTTGATATTCATTATGTATTCCAATAATTTGGTGAAAATACACTGTATATGTTAACAGCAAGAGGTCTTTTAATGTTAGAAATTAAAAATATGTTTAAGTTTTGCTCGTTTATCATAACTAATTACTTCACAACAAAAAGAAGCTTTCCAATATTTTCAAAATAATGAGGCAATTACCAGATACTATACAATACAGCAATAGCAATTCAGGGGTAATCCTTTTGTGAAAGAACACTATGTTAGAAGTCAAAGGCATTGAATACTGCACCGAAATGATTGAGTAAAAAAAAAACACTCTTTGTTCACAGCAGAATAATAGAATTGTAACTGAGATACGAGGCATCCAATTGCTCTGAGAACGAATGAATGTAGTGAATGGGACGATGGAATAATATTTTTATCCTGTATTTACTCCAGACTGATATTAGCTGAGTTGTAAAATGAACCTGAATGTATCCATTTGAAATGACTATATTAAATATTTCAAATGCCAGTTGTAAATATTACTTGGACCATTATTAAAGTGGAAGGATCACCGTAAAAGAAATATTAATGTCGATACAATCCACTTTCTTCAGGTCTTCAAAGATGCATTAAAATATACAGTGCATATAAGCTGAGATTACACACTCACACGCCACCTCAAATTATAATTATTTTAATGCCTACCTCTCAGAAACTCGACATGTATCCGAGCTGCAGACATTAAAAAAAAAAAAAGAGTTTCCCATTCATGCTACAATATATCTGTTGGAATGAATTAGTAATACCAAGCCATGCAGGCTCGCAGACAGTGGATCAGCAATACTTTTCATGTAGAAGAACTCACAGACATTCAAGTCATGTGCCAATATGGCAGTACCTTACTCTCAAACACCCTCCATCTGGGTTGACAATGCAATTCTTATGTCAAGATTAGGCTTATAAAATTTACAAGATCTTCGTCAACTTTTAATCGTCACAGTCTCTGAATCATCTTTCTTTTTATTTAAATATTGCTGACTTTCTAAGCACTTTGCAAATCTTTTACAATTCTATCGTTGAAGTTGTACAATCATTTTTTTACCTCTACTGATTGCCTGGCTCTTAAGAATTATATCGTAAACTGCATCGTCAACTGGCGTAAATATTGTTTTCAAGCAGTTTATTACAGAAATTAGGCACTCAACATGATTTGAAAAATGCGACAAGATATTGAGGTCGCCTAAATATCCTATTTTGAATTTTGCAAGCCGTTTTTAATGCCTTTTAATTCGTACCAATAGTCCTCTTAAGCGAATGGTAATTTTACAACATTCAAACATCAATTTCTCTATTCATAGTCCAAATCATTTAAATTTTCTTCTGTTACAAGCAAATAAAAAAAATGAACCAATGCATAATACATGTTGGAGAAATTCATTAAAGCCTATTTTAGGAACCATTATACGGAATTCTGCAGCCAAACTCTACTCACTGAAAGTAAAATTTTCCACCAATTCATTACAAATTTCATCCTGAGTAGAAATTTGTAATGAATTCAGAAAAGTTTTACTCTTTACGTGTAGCAATCCTCTTTACATGTTTTTAATGGATTCATCAAAAGGTTCGCCAATCAAATGCGTTGATGCTTTTTCACCGAGTGAAATGTCATTTAGTTTCTTCTGATTGCTTTGAATCAGTCTAATTTAGCTGTCTGTAGAATGGCATCTTCAATAAAACAACTAAATATATTTATGCAATCAGATCATAAGCAATGAATACAAAACATGAAATACTTTTTATTGAAATTCTATAATCAGCTTCGTTTTAAGATGACAGCAAAAGTAAATGAAAGAGATCAGAGTAAGTAGCTGCAAAGTATCAAAGCAAAAAAGCAAAAGCAAAGTAGCTGCAATTATTTTTATTTAAAGCAAAAATCAAACTGACATCATTGTAGAAAACCACTTCGGGGAATGTTTACTATTTTGTAACAGTAAAACTAAAACATAGGCTAAATAGATGCATATTTCCCATTATATTTGAGTCTTATTTCTTCGATAAAGCTCAAAACCCAAAATTTTGTACAATTTTTTTAAAATAAAATCCAAGATAAAGTAAAAACTCTAGGTTTTGGTTTTGTTTGTCGCTGTACGGTCAGGTTGTGCACACTTTAGCCTAAACATACCGGGACCTACAGTTTAACGCGAATTCCGAAACACAAACATTCGTGCCACCGCCAGGATTTGAACCCGAAGCCTGTGATACCAAAGGCCAGAGCGCTAGCCGATTGGCCATTAGTCCCAAATCTATTTTATCCACTCAGAAATTTTCTACCACCGATATTCGAATGAGGAGGAGCCCCATTTTGCTGGGAAAAAAATTCTTTGCTATCTGCTTTTAACTGGGATTATCAAACAATCCTCATTTAAAAAAACAAAAAATTCTTCAAACTATATTTTTTCTGATGGCTTTAGTGTAAAATGACAAGAAATTATAATGTTATGAAATTTGAAATATACTATTTTCGTAGAATAAAGAAAACAGTTACACCTTAAGCCAGTTAATTTTTACACAGTATAGTATAAAATAAGTACTGAGACATGTTATCATTTATGTTTTCATTAAAATGACATTTATTTAAATAAGTAAGCTGAATATTGAAAGAAAAAATTCCAATAGAAATGTAATGACACATTCATGTCATATTAGGCAACACATATAACTGAAAAGAAAAAATAGCATATTCTTTTTAATTTTATTTACATTTGTGGTGAAGGTTAAAGCTAATTATATTTTTTGATCTTAGGTATTTATCGCAATTTTACAATATTAGATACAACTAAAAAATTTAAGAATTATCATAAAAATAGGAAAAAGTGTAATAAAATTACATTAAATAAACATTTAATTTCAAATATTTTCTATTTACTATTATATTTGATAAAATTTCAAAAAAAGCTGACTTTTCTTCTTCTGTATGTGAAAAAAAAAAAAGGTGGTGATAAGTGTAAAAATGTTTCTATATTTCTAAAAGCCCTAAATGAAAATAACCTGTTTTTCTGTAGAAATTCCAATAAAAAATTGTTTTGACAATGAATTCCCCTTTTAGCTGATTTTATAGTAACTATCAATTTCAGAACATGATAGTTTACTTGAAAATAAAAGGTATATTTGTTAAGTAACGCTTATGCTTTTCATACTTTCGTCCTTCACTGCAGTCTCTAATTTTAAAAGCATTTGACGCACTCAAAATATTACTGCCCGATAAATTCAAATACTAAGTGCTACATGAGAAATGCGGAAGGACGCAACCCTTTGCGGTCCAAATTAATGTTCCTCATTTCCAGTAGTCTGGACTAAATTAATTTTTGAGTCATAACAATGTGGTGTCCACCTACCAAGTTTTAATTAGTGGTTCGGAATCCACGCCAAAATTTAAGTCCCGGTGCACAAAATGACCGTAGAACGACAAACTAACAAGTTAAATTGAATTTTCATATATTTATATGTATGAAGTGGAAAGTAAAAGGAATAAATTTTTAACCAGATTCTAGCATTTCTTTTTTATTATAGCACACCCCTCTTTGTAACTCACAAAAATGATAATGTATTGCGTTAAACAAAAACAAAGAAAATATAATTATCAGCAAAAAAAATTCTAAAACAGTTAAACGATGCCCACTTAAATTTAAAAACCGTGTCGAGCCACACTCGACGTTGGACTTGGTGCAAAGAAAGAGGACGTCGAGTCCCATTCGACGTTGGGCAGCAAAGGATTAACTTTCCTCAACTAAAATATTTCATCAAATGCATTTTTCATAAATTCTTTCATAAACTTAAATGACCACGTCAATATTGCAATTCAAGATATTGATGACTACATTCCACATTTTTAATATTAAAAAAACCAGTAAAATTTCATCTTAATTTTGAAATTTTTGTGTTTTAATCATTATTATTTTTTTATTTTCCACTGTTACTTGTCTTACTTCCTAAGTTTAAAAAAAAATTTCCCTTGAAGTTTAACTGTTTTCTAATTACTATTTCTGAACAATTACTCATGTTCTGACAACTTGTTAAACCTGCAATTACAGGAAGCTGATGTGCTTTATGAGATAAAACTATCCAGAGTTTTTCATCTGCAGACTATTTGTTTACATGCATTGTCTGATTTTATTGTATAATTTTTTTTTTCATCATTGGCGCAACAGCCCTATGGTGGGACAAGGTCATCTGCCTACGAGCAGATGAGTTTTACGGGTAGGCCAATAGATCTTATATATCGACTCTTTCAGCTCTACTCCGAACGTTTTACTGTCATGTTAGATTGGAACCTACGGTTTAAAATGTTGTCCGAGCCACTACAAACATCGATGGCACCACCGGAACTCGAACCAGAAACCAGTGACACAGAGCGCTAGAAGTCTAGTTACTCGGACATAAAAACCGAATGTAAAGATTTTCATTTATTCATACTTTCAGGGTTTTTTTAATTTTACTTCTATAATTAAATTATAAGAAATATTGAAATTTACAATTAAAATATTTCCTTTTAAATTAACAAAATCATCATTCAAATTCAGCATTTCTTTTTAAGGACCAAAGGTTTGGTTTGATTTGTCTCTCCACGACCATTTTGTGCACACGAGGGCTAAACAGACAGGGAACTACCGTTTAAAGTGGAATCGAACCACTCACAAACATCCATACCACCTCTTGGATTCCAACCTGTAGGCTGTGGTACGAGCCACTTAGCCACTAGGGCCGCTAAGGACCTAAGGGAGTAATATTTTCTGTACCGTCGATATTTTCAAAAAACAGAAAAAAAAAGTTTGTTCAACGGCATAAATAAAAGTAACCGAAATTCAGCCCTCGGTTCAGAAAAGTTTTTCCTTATTTTTTTTTGTTTTTAGGGAAGGAAAATTCGCTCAGCGTCTGATAAAAGTAATAAAAAATTATTTTACGAATATAAATCTTTAATCTCATCGGCGTACGAGTAACGGATTTTATCCAATATTTTTCAAAACAAGTAACAATCATATTATTTGTTGAGGTCATCTGCTGATTAAAGATAGTATCACTTGTTATGTTTTATTCATAGACTGTACACATTGATTTAAATCACTTTGTTTCAATTATTTTGTTGTTATCCGATGGCCAATTGAAAGCCAATTAGACTGCAGAAAACATGTGAATCGATTTAGAGTGATTTTCATTAAAGCAGTTCAGAGAACGGCTTATTCGTTCTCGGCCATTGTGAGAAATGAATTTAAAATAATCGTTTTGACAGTTCATTAAATTGCACAACCTAAATTCTTTATTCATATATTTAATTTATTATAGGTGTGAAACAAACTTTAAAATTTTTCCATTATAATTCTACCATCTATTCGGTGGAAAGTTAAACATGCAGTTTAAAGGAAATGCACACTTCAGTTATTTAGTAGGTTGGGTTTGGCCATACGCAGCGCAAATCGATTTTGAAAGGAATATTATATTTCATACTTTAATTTTTCTTTCATATTATGTCATTTAAATTTTTAAATGCTATAAAATTAAAATTATTTTTATCGTTCTTAAAAAATCCTCCTAAACTAGCTTTCTTTTCTTTTACACCGCTGTGTTTGAATCCATCTGATTTCGTCACCTGAAAATTTTCCAAATTTCTGATTGAAATAATAACTTGCGCAAAATATGTACACTTCACAATAATAACGTATTGTTCAATTTAATTGTAAAAATTAATTGCGTTTTCGGCAACAAATTTTAACATGATTTAATATTTACCTTTGTATTTGGGGTCTGTTGGTCGAGTGGCATAGCGCTCTGGCACTCTGTACCACAAGTTTCGGGTTTGAGTCCCGGCGGTGCCATGAATGTTTGGAGTGGTTCGGAATCCACTTTAAACCGTCGGTCCTGGTCCCATAGGATAGTAGAGGGTTGTGGGGAAAGTGTAACTCGCGTTCATAGCCTATCTTCAAGTTGGGAGTGCTAAGTGATTAACATAACGATTAACTGTCCCTTAAAGATGCCCTTGCTTATGAGGCGATAAAGATAAAATATCTCTGTATTTACAGCTGCATTACAAAGACACCTTTGTATTCTATATATTTTAAAGAAATGTTACGCTGAATTTTGAGCCAACAATTTTTAAATCTAGCATGTTGTATAACAAGGAAATAAAGCCTGTAGTTTAACAATACGATGATTTCACAAAAATAATTATTTAATACATGTATAAAGTACTAAGTAGCTACAACCCGTATAAAAAAATAATAATCATTTTCCTCTGTATTACAATTGTCATACTATGCATATAAAATTGCTAGTTGAAATTTTCTGGAGGTATAAATTTAAAAAAAATTGTGTTGTAATATTCAAAGTAAATATGCATATATATATATAGGCCTTATAAATTAAAATCTAATGCAATCTAATACTGCTAAACGTGCAAACAAATGTGTCACAGTTACCCCTAAAAGTCTTCCTGGAAGGCAATGACATCTCCGAAATCAATTGCCATATCATGTAGTGAAATGCAAGATTCCTCCCCCGATGCACAATAAAATATCGTTTACTACTGTGTCCAAACAGAAAGACCCATTTTCAATTTAAAATCCCCGGGAATTATGGAATTTCAATTTACTTTTTCTTTTTAGGTAGCTGGCATTGTCCTTGATATCTGTGAGAAATGTGACGTCAAAATATGCATTAGTGTTTGAGTTAAGCTTGGCTTTGGGAGAGGCTAAAACTGATTCCGGCGATTTTGAAATGTCAATTCAATGAGCAAATAACTTGCATTAAATCTTGTTTGCGGAAAAGTACGGAAGGCATTCGGTGCGCATTCCCATATCGGAAAGAAATGTTTACAAGTGGTATAAACAGTTCAAAGACAGCAGAGAATGCGTCGTGGTCGACCCTCAACCTCAGCCGGCGAAGCTCACGTCCAAAAATTAAAGATTTGGTGCTTTGCAAACCATCGATTTACAATTAGAGATCTTACTGATGATGTTGGAATTTCAAAAGGATCGGTCCATTCCATTTGGGCCTCAAACGCGTCAACTCTCAATTGGTACCGAAAACACTGAATGCGCCAGCTCACACTTCATTGATTGTTCGTGACTTTTTCGCCAAAAATTAAACCCATATCGTTCCACAACCACCGTATTCCCAGCGTGCGATTTCTGGCTAATCTCTAAACTCAAAAGACCGCTCCGGGGACACCGTTTTGAGTCGATTGAAGAGATTCAGCGTGAATCGCCGAGCGCTTTGAAGGCATCCCTGTCGATGGCGTTTTAGCATGCACTGAGGATTGGAAAAAAAGTTGGCGTAAGTGCATTGTGTCCGGAGGGGGATTACTTTGAAGGGGATGAAATAAATTTGGAAGAATAAAGAGTTTTTGAAAAAACAATAATTGGTCTTACTTTATGGGCACAGTAGTATTCTATTTCCAAATTCTATTTGTCTTTAATAATAATAGTAATGATAATAATAAAAATCGACACTTTCCGAAGAATAGGCAATAATTGACGAGAACTTTCACTGGGCATTTGAACTTTGATTGCTCAATTGCCCAATGACGTGCATAAATGGTCCAGGAAAAAAAAAAAGAGATTTCATTTACCTTGGGAAAAAGCGTCGAAGAATCGTTCATCTTCGTAGCCATGAATGCACAAAACAATGATACGCCACACATCATCCCTCACCCCCAGAGGTCGTCGGAGTGCGTACTTCGTGCACTCGGCGTCCTCGGTGCACAAAGGAACGCCGCAGACGGAAAGGTCACACACCGGGCACTTAAAATGTTTCAGAACTTCTTCAAAAATTTCAATGGATTTCACAGAATGGCAGGACATTGGAAAAAACCAGTTTAAACGCCGCCGTTTTTTGTTTTGTCTCATAACTGTGCGACAATAAATAGCCGAATTTGTATTGTCTACGTCGGTTGATTTCTGGTTATTTTTATACTGGAGTATTTTCTACTTGAGACACACACTACAAAATTATAAAATAAACGATAAAACTATAAAATTATAAAATTAATTTTTGGTTCTATTTGGGACCTGATGGCGGAGTGACTGTCTTTCGGCGACATAGGTTTCGGGTTCCAGTGGTACTACGGATGCTGGTAGTGGTTCAAATTCCACTAAAACTTTAGGTCCCTGTCTAATATGACTATAAGAGAGTCACGAAGCCAAGTTACATTTCTACCTACTGGTGTTCGATCACAACAGAAGCTACCCCTTTCCCTTTCCCTTCAACCATGTCCATACGAGTTAGTGGGCTTGGTCTAGATGGTTGCCAAGTGTGATAAGTAACAACAACAACATGAGCGCGATAAATCTGCAAGACAGAGAGTTCTTTCATTGGAGGCAAAGCCACATTGGAAGCCCACTATAACAGATCTTCTGTACAAATTGCGGCCTGGAGGTCAAGTGGTCCCATGTCTCATATGACTGTACAGCGTTGAGTGTAAGGTGACAACCCTACCCAGTGACAAAACATCCGCCTCGAAATCAGGCAGACAGCGTTGGCCCACCATGGGGCTGTTGCGCCACTGATTCGTATCATGATAAATGATACTCATAAATTCAAAAGTCAGCGTACTAAACTGTTCGTTGCATTTCAGTATTTTTAAAATGAATCTTTTATTTATTTCAAATAGATTTTTCCCTACACATTGCTGATAAAGTTTTATTTATTGAAATTCTCATTTTGTATTAACATTTAATAACGTACAACATGGGATGTACATTAAAAATGTAAATTTTTTTTTTTTTAATTCTTGATTCTTTTAATGCTAAATACGAGTATGTTTATTCCCGATAATTGTTTTGAAGAAAAACTCTTCCGTGATTCTTTTTAACTTTAATCCACTTTTACATTTCAGGGTTTTCATTTTTCTTATACAGAATTCATCATGTACTTTTCATCTAATTCTTTATCAGGGTAAATGTTTTAAATCCTTTTCAAGTACACGCACTGAACCTCTTTCAATAAATTAAATAAATCTTGAAATAAATGGAGGACATCATGATTCCACACGATTTTCAGCATTATTCATTGCAAGAGGTGATTAACTGAATAATTCATACTAATGTAAAAACGTAGAAGTAATATATTTATAAAGAAAGAAAAATGCATTCAAAATCTTCAGTGCTACTAAGAATTCGGTTATTATAAATGGCCAATGTCAAAAAAATTTTCTTTTAAAGGACGTAACAAAATTAAGCTCATTTAAAATTAGAAAATAATGCAGTTATTGTTATTAACCTTTCCTGATCCGTGATCCAATGTTTCTAAACAATTAGTTTTCTAAGAAACTAAAAATCTATTTAATTTTTACCCACTTACTCTCAAGAAAGGAAACATAACTCACAAAAATGACGATTTGTATTTTTATGTCATAAATTCAAGGTTTCTTCATTGATTTTTTATCAGGGAAAACAAGACAAAAAAATTGTGGCTCGACTCATCACAAAGCTGTGTTATGTGGCACATCTTATGCGATATGGAGACATTTTAAAGAGTTATGGTCGAATCATCATTACTCATTCATAAACTACTCTGCTCATTTGGCCGTTGGTACCACAGGCTTCAGGTTCGAATCCTGACAGTGGCAGGGAGGTTTGAGGGTGGTTCGGAATCCACAGTAAACTGTAGGCCACGGTCTAATTAGACCAAAATGACCGTAGAGTGACCACACCAAACCTTGAGATAACCAATAAGTGGTTTCCAAAACCTTCCATTTCTAAAGTATTCTGAATTTCTTTAACAATTCTAAAACTCTCCACTTTACTGCTTTTATTCTCATGAAATTATTTAAAACTTATTAAAATTCCTAAGAAATCAAATTTTAAAGTCTATTTGTTTAATAAGTCAGTTTGTGAAAAATTAATTTATAATTTTCAGACTTTGAAGAAAATTTTTTATTCATCGTCATCCTCCTCCTCAGTGGAGCAAACAGCCCCATGGTGGGCCAAGGGCGTCTGCCTGCTGGCAGATTTCGAGACAGGAGATGTTTTCTTTTTACTGGATAGGGGTGTCAACACTACGACCAACGCTCTACAGCCACATTAGACAGGGACCTACGGTTTGAAGTGGATTCGAACCACTACAAACATCCATGGCACCGCAAGGATTCAAATCCAGAAACCTGTGGCACCGAACTCCAGAGCGCTAGTCACTCGGATATCAGGCACATATTTTCTTATTCACAAAAATTATTTAATAAGATTTTATATCCAAATACATAAATAGAATTGCAGTTGGTAATTTTGTTTTAATTAGGCTGTTTTAGCTGTTTACTTCACTTATAAATATGTAAACCTACTTAAAAACTCTCTTCCATCTATAAATAGATACATCCTAGTGTTATGGCAATTGTCAATAAATCTCTTATGGATACGTCATGAGCCTTTCAGGCATACAAAAAATAGGCTTTTTTTACAATTAACTATAATTCTTTAATTTGAAAAATAACTTTGTGAGAAGAAAAGCAAAATATTTTGGAAAAAAATCAATAAATCCAAACCACTTCATCCAATTTCTGCTGTTACTTATACGAATATTAAAATTCTGTTCTCATAAGATAATTATTATTTTACAAAAATTAATTTTTTGATGGTTTTAAATTTCAATTAACATAAAAAAAATAACTTTTAAAGTTATTTCACGCATTATGGAAACAATGTAATCAATGCAAATGCGCTTTTAACCTATTCATTATCCTAATTATTCAATATGCATTCTTTAAAAATATGAACTTGCAAGCTATTAGAAATTAACTAAGCAAGAGCATTCTCATTAGTATGACAAGGGTTGTACAAAATAATAATCAGCAATACTGACTTTACAACCTATTATTATTAGTTGACTATAAAAAAGAAATACTCCGGTAGATCAAACAGGTTGTAGTTTGTCTACTTTCTAATGTACTAATATGCTATAATAACTACTTAATATGTTCTACCATTACTTATTACGTAACGTAATAATTTTATTTTCATTGGTTTGGGTTTCCATTACACTTTTATTTTCAGAATAAACCTTGAATAAAAACGTATTGACTGGAAAGTGCTTATTACATTTAATTACGCTGACAATTCGTTTCTTCAATATATTTCAGCAACTCATTTTGATGTTTGTGATAAATTTTTGAAATGTAAAATTTCGTAAAAAAAAAAAAAAAAAAAAAATCTGATTAAAGTAAGGTTATTTAAAAAAAAAAAAAAAAAGAAATAGCAGTTTTCATAATTATTTCTTTGTCCTATAAGGTATAAATTTCATTTTCAAAACATTTCTTTAAAATAAATTGGTAGCAGAACAATTTTAAATTGTTGGTCTGCCAACACTGAATGAAGGCTTTCTTCGAGTATTATTAACGCACAACAATTAATTAACTTGGTGGGTTAACAAATGCCGTTTCGTGGCAGTTTTATCGCCCCATCTTGTATTTCACATTCAAGGACAACGGCAGAGCATTTTTTCCATGTTATTGTTTAGCCGTCATTCATTAGGCACTGTCACCCCAACTGTTGTCTGGATAGGAGATGGTTTTTTTTTTATTGCTCCATTAAAATATCAGTGGCATTTTCGGTTCAATAAAAACCTACAGCACATGCAGAATTTTTATTCCTTCCCGCCTCCTTTGCTTATCAAGAGAAGCCTGAAAAATGCCCATTAAGATAAAAGAGTGGATCGACCATTGTGTGGATGGCTACATGAAGAATTCATGAAGGTTTTTGAGAATTGGGAGCCACCAGATAATGCGAGATGGGCGTCAAGGCTCTTGAGAAAGAAATGAAAGGATATCTTTAATAGGAAAATACATTTAATTCAGAGAGGGCTTCCCTATTTTTTCAGTTCCTACTATTAGCTCACACTCTCCCTATATATATTCAAGTTTTCAATCGTTCATAAAATACTTTTATTCATCCACTCAAGTTCAAATGCATTTTTTTGAACTTGTAGTGGATGACACTGGATGTTAATACATTTTTTTTTTCAAATATTAATTCAGTAATTAAATTTAATTAATTAATTATTTTTTTTTTTTTTTTAGATTTAAGTTGCATGTATGTAAATTTCAACTTTATTTGTAAAGGACTTTACTGCAATAGAGTGAAAAAAAAAGTAGGAATTGACCTAAATTTTTTTTTTTTTTTTTTATATTTCTTGTTTTTTAATTTAAATCTGTTAGTTTCTTAATTATTTATTTAATGCTTGATGCTTCACTTTGATATCATTTGTCATCGATAATCTGTAGAAGATTCACAAGAAGAATACCCATCCAATATCTTGGGGGGAGGGGGAGAAAACCCAACTTCTGTAGCTCTGATGTAAATAATTATCGATTATAATTTAAATATGTTGTTGTTCTATGCAGCTGGCAATATAGAGACAGCTCATCTTTATGCCATGAGCAAGGCCTGCACCCAAGGGGCACGCGTAGCTTCAAGATACGCGGAGTAACACAATCAAGCGATGTGTTTCAAGGAATGCACTATGTTTCAAGCGATTTAAAAAATCTAAAGATCGCATTAAGTAAATAATTGCGTAATTAAAATTTGGCTAATCGAAAATAACTTCTCTTCATAATTCACGCAATATGGGATCATGTAGGTTAATACACCGGAATAGAGTAAAATAGTAAAATATTGTACATATATATTAAATAAAATAATATTGTAAAATATCGTATTGTTAAAAAATAGATTAGAATATAGATAATGGATCAAATTGCTTAAATAAGGGCTCAATCAAAATACGCAATATTAAAATGAAGCGAGTCGCATAAATCATAAAAGGACAATAACAATGAATCGAAAATTCATCTAATTCTTATCGTGTAGATTTGCATCTTATCTCGAATATAGCTTCCCAATTTCAATAAAACAGCACTTCTTAAACAAACCCATTCCGGATGATTGGTCACAAATGACCGGATGTCGCCTTTCTGAGATCATTGACATACACTTTGACGCAACCAGAAATGCTTTCTTCAATAGAATTTCTATCAAGCAACACCTAGGGTCCAAACAAACAAATAAATAAATAAAGGAAAAGCGAACATGAAAATTCATCATTGAATAGCTGCCGAGACCTTCTCCCATCATTGCAAAGGATTCACATCTGCAAAAGACGCATAACAACAGAGTCTGCTGCATTGTACCCATACTCTGACACCACAATTTAAAACGAATACTGGCCAAGAGTGGCATCTAAATCTCCGTCCAGACGAGAGAACGAGACAAGAGAGTCGTTCTCGGGAACCAATTATAAGCCGGTTTGTCTCAGTGTGGGCGGAACCTTTGGAATGAATCGACGACTCAATCAGAGTCGGTTTTTTACGCATATTAAAGGAGTATTTAGTCAAACAATTTTAATCTCGTAAAACAATAACATAGCCTATATATGTATATATGTGTGTGTGTGTTGTTGTTCTAATGCAGTTGGCAAACGGAGACAGTTCTTCTTCATGCTATAGGCAAGGGCTGCCCTGCTGTGACTCATTGAGCATTATCCAGGGGATACGTGTAGCTTGAAGTTAGGCTACGGACGCGAGTAACACTACACCCCGCAACGTTCATATTAAGCCGGAACCTATGGTTTCTACCTTCCCGGTCTAATGGTTCGATCCTATTACACCGGGACGTATTCCCGGTCTATTAGGATGGAACCATTACTTAGTGGATTCCGAACCAGAGACATCCATGGCACCGCCGGGATTCGAACCCGAAACCCGCGGTACGAGCTTCAGAGAGCTAGCCACTCGGCTATCAGTGTGTGTGTGTTATAATAATTATTATATATATACCTATTTCCTCAATTAGATTCGTAACCCAAGTTTGTTTATCATTTTTTACCTAAAACCAAGAACCTAAGATTTCCTATCCAATATCTTGGGGGAATACCCAAGCATCTGTAGGTCTGATATTAACAGTTATCAAATATAATTAAATATAAAACATATTGTCATTAGCCAAAAACAATTAACTCTCCACTGGAACTTGGTTTCAGAAGACACAAACTAGAAGTTTGGTTTATCGCTCTACGGTCATCTTCTGCGTACGAGTGCTTAACAAACCGGGACCCACAGTTTAAAGTGGATTCCGAACCACTACAAACATCCATGGCCCCGCCGAGACTCGAACCCGAAACCAACACAAGCTAGAAGATGGATTTAGTTGGTTCATCTGTTGTGGAATGTGCTTCCTTAGATCCAAATCATTTTGGGGGTCCATAAATAATTTAGAATTTAGAATTTTTCGAATAATTTTTTTAATATTTTTTCAGGTATTCCGTAAGGTATTTGACCTCCACACTATTTTTAGGAAGAAAGAAAACATGTGCAGTGAAGTGTTCAGCACACTAGTTATAATGAAAATAAAATTTTAAAACGGTTTTCTATTATGAAAATGGTATTGATCCATAAATATCTGGAAAATTTAAAAATAAAGAAATGTAAAGAATGTAACATTTTAATTCCAAGAGTGAAGGTCCATAATAATTGACCCTCTGCTCCATGATTAGTTTGGCAATGAGACTCTTGAACGTTCAAGCCAACAAGATGCATCACTCAAATCACTTTCACGTGAAAAAAACATGTGATTTTTAGGAATATTTCTATCTTAGTGCATAATTATTTACAATTTTCTTTTATTGAATTTAAACAACTCGTTTACAATCGATTTTTTTCTTTTTAGCCATTTTTGTGTCAGGTTTATTAGGAGGAAATCGTTAACTGCTTCATTTCCATTATCTCTCACTCGTCAGTTTCTTTAGTTCATCTTTTTCCTGATAAATTAGCAAAAAAGAAGAAAAAATTCCTATTGTGAGAGATTTCTGTGGATCTGGTTCAATTAAAATGACTTATTTTATCTGTTCTTTATATGTTTGTTGTACTTTTATGTATATATTTACTCAAACACCTAAAAAAAAGTTCTTTTCGAGGGAAAATATGTTTTACAGGTGAGTCAATCGTAAAAAGTGTGACGTAAAAGATTCATTTATGTCATTTCAGAGATTCATTTATGTCGCTTGACGTTTTTAATGTTTTGTCATTCAGTTACGTAACTGCTTCTACTGTTTTGATATACACAATGGATAGGTCTCATCGTGAAAATATACTTTCAACCCTCTTAATAAAAATTATATGTAAATATGTTGTTGTTGTTCTAATGCAGCTGACAATGCAGAGACAGTCAATCTTTATGCCAGAAGCAAGGGTTGCACCCCTGTTACTCAATGAGCCCCCTACCCAGGGGGCATGTGTAGCTTGAAGATAGGCTAGTGACGCGAGTCCCCCACGACGCTCTACGGCCTTATTAGATTAAGGGATTTGCTGTTTCAAGTGGATTTCGAACCACTGCAAACACCCGGGATTCGAGCGCGCAGCCTGTGGTACCGAGCGCCAGCCACTCGGCCATTCAGGCCCCATTATGTAAATATAAATAATTTAAAATTGATTGGTGAAAACAAATTTATAATTTAATAAATTAGAGTTTAAAAACACTAAAAAACACGCTTTTAGAGTTAATCAAACTAAAAAGTAAAAAATAATTGTTAAAATAAAATAAAATGACTGAAGAGAAAATGAATGTCACTGTTCTAAAAGCGTGGGGTGCTCAATATCAATCGTTATAATTGTTCACTAGTTTCATTCCGAAATGCAGAGTTAGTTTGAAAATGTCATACAAAGCACCCCACGCTTTTAGAACAGTGACATTCATTTTCTCGTCAGCGTGTTTTTTGTTTTTTTTACTATAGTGTTTAAATGAGGTTCCGGTACGGAGGACTGGAATTATAGTTCTTACAATAATTTAATTGTGAGTAAAACAAAGGTTAAATGCGAATAGGTCGAGCCAGCCAGGATCCGTGGTCAGGCGCGTTATCCGTTGTGTCACTATCCCACGTAGGTTTGATTGTCTTGGGTACTTTTATTCTACATGGGTTAAATTGCTCTTCGTAAGTTAAAATAAAATCACTCATCCTGGCGATCCTGATCATGATGAGATAATAAATCTATCAAACTATTTTAGTGTCCTTGATAAGTCTACATGAGAATAAATAAATAAATTTAAAATCTATGAAATCTGATCGCTTAAAGTAGGTCAAAATCGAGCCCAGAGAGTCAGTTACAAACAAACAAACATACAGGTGAAACTAATAAAAGCGTATTAAAAATAAAAAAGTATGACCATTTGCATTTCACTTTTCTGTGAAATCATTATTATCATTAATAAGAATGCATATTTAAATATGCATTCTTGAAAAAAATTCCAAAAGTATATTCTAATATATATTTATTTATATCTAATATTAAGAAAATGGATATTTAAACATGCATTCATCTTTCTTTTTTTAACAATTAAACAACTTTAATATTAATATAATTTGAAAATTTTTTAAAAGAAGAAAAACTGATTTAAGTGCAAAATTTAATGCCAAATAGGAATTGTCTTATGGTCGATTATGAAATTATTATTGAAACCTAGAATTTTACTTGTATTATAAATTTTAATCTAACTTTTAATTTTTAAGAACTAAATCTAAAAGCTGCCCCTTTTTATTGTTGTTGTTGTAAGCAAGAAACACTATTGAATTTGTCATGGCAAGGATAATTAACTTAATTTTCTAAATGAGAATAAGCAACAAAATAGATTTTAAAAACTGATGACAAGATCAAATCGGTATCCGTCAAAGGATAAATCGTATTAAATAAAATCTCTTTCAAACACTTAAATAACAAAAAGTACAATGTTTTTTTACCTTTCCTTTTTAATAAATCTAGACACCTTGAACGTGTTTATTAAGCATTAAATAATGACAATGATGATAAAATGATGTGGGGGGGAGGGCAGGTGAGAAGAAAACAATAGTTGAACTACCCGAAGATCGAAAGTGGTCGAACGAAAAACAGCATGAAAATAAAACAGAAACGAACTCACTTAATATTCCAGAGAGAGAACGACTGTTCTTCTGGGGAGATAATTTATTTTGACTGACACCAAGTAATCTTGACACATTTTTTCATCCTCAGTTTTAATGTGGTTAAGGCGAACGCCTTCAAGGTAGCTCTGGCTTCATTGAGCACTGCCATTCCTGCAAAAAAAAAATGACTTGGTGGTTTTGGGTATTTTTTTTTTTTTTCTTGGTGGCAACTGTCCAAAATGTCAAGGTATGTCATGAACCAGGTAGTATAAAAAAATAGGATTACAACTGGGTTTTTTTTTTTCTTTTCTTTTAAGCCCACAGGGTACAGATGCAACTTTATGAAAGGTAACATTGAAAAGTATTTTTTTAATGACTGGAAAGAAAGAATAGCTAGTTATGAAATACTTTCTAAATAGATCAATCATGGTGATTAATATTCTTTTTATTAAGATGTTTCACTGCGAAAAAATATATAATGATTTAAATAGGTTTTATTATGAGAATAATTTACATTTCTAGAGTCTTGACCTGGGCCCTAATTCCCCATTATTTATAAAAACAAAATATCTGAATACATTTGCATAAAATTTAAGAGTTTTACAATCATTTGAAATTACAGACTACAAGTCAATGGAATTAAAAAGTATATTTAAATTTACTTTTACATAAATTTAAAGTTTCAGATTAGAGTCCCGACGGTGCCATGGATATTTGTAGTGATACAATGTGATAGTAGAGTGTTGCGGGGGTAGTGTGACTCGCGTCCATAGCCTATCTTTAAGCTATACGTGCGTAAAGGCGGTGCAGCGCTATAAAAGATGAACTATCTCTGTATTTATTGGCAGTTGCATTAAATCAACAACTTTTGCATTTCTTACGTACAATAATTACAGAAATATTTCGAAAAATTTTCTCATTGAATCTTTATTTTCGAATTTCAAGTACTTTGACCTAAGTCATTTGGTACTGAAATTTAGCAGATGTAATGTTACTCAGGGTACCCTAAGGGGGTCTTCCAAACTGCACTACAATTTTAAACGAACATCCCCAATGGATAGAGTCATAGGAGTTAATACTTTCTTCCTTTTCTGCTTGAGCTCAATGTAAGAACACAGCATACACACTGACAATTTAATCCTACACTATTTCCTTTCTATTAAATCGATCGCCATTAATTGTTGATATTCTCAGCAGCCGTGGCATTCCTTTAATGTGTTGTGCTTTTTCAGAATTTCCAGAAGTAATAGTGTTGTGTTAAGAAATGCAATGCGTCTTACAATTTCCTGGAATTAGCGATGAACACTATAGAAAAGAAATCATACCGTCAGAAAAAAGCTGTATTACTGTAAACAACATTTTTTTTTAAGTACTTTAAAAATTACGTCTTTATATTGCTATAAAAAACTATGAGTTTATGTTTTTATCGTGAATAGAAAAATGATTTATGGCATTCACTGAATACACATATTTTGATTTCTATGACATCTAAGATTTTTGATTGATTTACATACACATCTTTTGATTACTATAAAAACAGTTATGATTGAATTAGTTTAAATAAAAAATAGATAGGTAACGTAATCAATATTTTGCCATATTTATTGAAGTCAGAGAATAATGAATGCAAAGATCGTCTCTTCTTCCGCCCATTTTGCATTAAAATTTAATTGATCATTTTTGGAAACATTTTTTTAGATTGTGGTGAACGATTAACACATAACAACTTTTGTTTTATAAAAATAAATTTTTAAATATTAGAAAATCATTTTATTCACAGTTTTCCTATTTTATTGCAGCCTTGAAATTTTGATCTTTTGCCAAATATTTACATCCATTGTTAAAAGCACGTTCCACTTAAAAGCATTTCTAAACAAGTGCATTTATTTTTGTTAGATAATACATTAAAATATGAAAGCCTGTTTGAATCAATTTATGAAGGAATATAGTAAAGAAACATTAATGGGTCCTAAACTAAACCTAGCCAAACACCAGCAATGACTGTCTATTGACTTAATACCATGGCGGCCTGATGGCCAATTGGCTAGCGCTCTCGCTTTTGGTACCACAGGCTTCAGGTTCGAATACCGGCGGTGGGATGGATGTGTGTGAGTGGTTCGGAATCCACGTTAAACTGTAGGTCCCGGTTTAATAAACCCAAAATGTGCACAAAATGACCATAGAGCGACAAACCAAACTAAACTAAAATCTATATTTTCACAATTCACACGGCCATTCGCAGTCTCACCTCAACATCCAAATGCAAACTAAACTTCCTGTTTCATATATTTTTTTCTGTTCTAAACTTTTTTTAAAGTTGCACTAGTGTTGAAAGCTAAGCCACAAAGCCCATAAGACAATGCTGCTTGCATAATCACTGCTGATGTGAGGAAAGTTACTTGACAATGCACATGATAACCGACACAATACAGGACATGTTAAAATACAATAATACGCAAAGTGCATCTCTGCATTAGGGCGACAAATCTTTCAATATATATTTGATATTTTTAAAACCTTTATTTAGAATAAAATTCATTTTTTCCTTGACGTTTAAATGAGAAAAACAAGTAATATAAAAAAAAAAAATTTAAAGTCAATTCCTACTTTTTTTTTTCACTCTATTGCAAAAGTCCTTTATACATAATTTTTATTCATTTTTTTAAGTTTATCTGGCGCCCCCTCTATTGGTAGGTATATGCAACTTAAATCTAAAAATCTAAAAGTAATTAATTAAATTTAATTATTGAATTAATATTTGAAAAACTGTATTAACATCCAGTGCCATACACTACAAGTTAAAAAAAAAAAAAAAAAACTTGAACTCGAGTGGATGAATAAAAGTATTTTATGAACAAGATATATATAGGGAGAGTGGGAGCTAATAGAAGGAATTGAAACAAGTTAAATGACAAAATTAGTTTTACCTCTACTAATCGTCTGCAAATAATTACCCTAACCACAACTTTGTATTTTTAGTAAATTTTTTTTCCTATTAAAAGACGAATCACTTCCTTCTGCTGTAATAACATTAACAAAGAACAGCAGTTGCGTGCAATGTAAAAAAGCAAGCACGTGGATAAACACGTTTCTCGGTGGACATCCGTCGAGCAGCGTGGCTCTCAAGAGCTGGGCTTCACATGCGATGCAATCAGCCTTTACTCCACCGTATTATTTGAAGGTTAATTTCGGACAGAAGAGAAATTGGCTTGCAAAGATTTGTTCACTTGCAGGAATGGACTGATGCGTGGCGGCGTTGGCCTATCGAATTTGTGGTTTGTTTTGTTTTGTCGTACTATGGTCCTCTTGTGCGCATTTTAGGTTGATTAGACCGGGACCTACAGTTTAACGTGAATTCCGAACACCTCACATACATCAATGCCACCGTCAGGATTTGAACCTGAAGCCAGTGGTATCAAAGGCCAAAGTGCTAGCTAATTGGCCATCAGGTCGTATAGCGAATTTCTGGAGTTTGGTTAAAAACTCCATTGAACAGTTACTATAGAGTGAAAGAGTATCTGAGCAGGGATGGGGCACAATCAATCCATAGGCTGGAAAGTTTCTGCATTCGCCTTGTAGTGGACAAAAAGAGAATGCTAAATACATAGATCTCATTCATAGCAAATAATTAGGTGCATTATAACAGACATCTCGTTATGAGCCCTGTAAAACACTAAATCTGAATAACTATTTTTTTAATGCAGGCAATTTTAAATGACCTCAGATCTGGCAACTGGCGTAACGATTACGGAGTACCCATGGGGATAGGTTCCTTAACCTCCTCGTCTTAATTTTTACATGAAATTTACGATTTTTAATTGGCTGCTTAAGGTTAATTTGAGGTAAAAATTAAATTTTCTAAGCATTTAAAAAAAAATGGTACTCTAAAAATTAAAAAAATACTAAAAATAAATAAAAGTAAGATAAAAAATAAAAAGTTAAAAACAATTTAAATTTGAACAAAATGTTGAAAGGAAAGCAATAACATTCGTTTGTTTTAAGTGTCTTTTCAATGTTTTGATACTGAACTAATATTTAAAACAGGAATATAACAACATTTTAGATTGACTTTGCAAATCTTTTTTTACACACATAAAAAATGTATCAATAAGCCTTCAGCATTCTAAAAAAACAGATATGGAGAAAGTTATAAACATAGTATTGATTGTTTTAATTAGAATGCCTTTCCTTTAGAGAGTAAATGTTACCCATAATACTGTCTTCTGGAGGATTACATGATTAAAAAGAAACTCACCCACATTTGTACTAAAAGCTCCATGCGGCAGTTAGTATAACCTAACAATTTCTTATCTATTTAACGCTTGAAATATCTTTAGTTATCAGGCACAAATGTTTCTCTAATTGGAAAAAAGGCTTTCTCTTTAGTCATGCAATATATGACAGATTTGATTAATCTAGAAAAGAGTCTTCAAAGTATTGCATAATAGTTCATTGCAGGGTAAGAAGTAACAATACAATAGGGTGGACGTGTTTTCGAATCACAGTAAGCTAACTATGATAAATTCTAGAGTCTGTCCCATTCGGGGTCTAATTATAAAATCGCGTATTAGCCAGCATGCGATGTTGCGAAAGTTGGATTCCCGTTATTTGCATACGTTATAGTCACTTTTTGAAAATCAATTGGAGTTGGTGGAAATTTCGACTGGACGCCTCATCACATCGACAATCAGATTTTGTTTTGCAATTTTTGTTGATTTTCTTCCGAAAAGATTAGTAATTCTTGTAAATCCTTCAAGAAGGAATTATTGTGACCCCTTTGAGAGGGGGTCTCCCTCTGAAAATATAAAAAGAAGAACTGCAGAACCCAATCCATCCCAATGCAGGCGAAAAATTTAAGAGCAACTCAGTTTATTTCGATTTGCCTCATAAGTAATTAATGCAAGATACTACTGCTTTAGAGCTTTTTTGCAGTTTTATTATATAATTTGTATTACAGGAAGCTAATCATCATTATCTAACCATTGTCGCAACAGCCCCATGGTGGACCAAGGCTGTCTGCCTACTGGCAGATTTCGAAGCAGGAGATTTCTTCTTTTTGCTGAGTAGGGTTGTCTAGGCAGACAACCCTACTCAGCAAAAAAAAGAAATGATGTGAGCAATAAATATTTTTATTATATAACTATGGTCCAACCACCGATTATATGGGAAATTGGCAAGCCATCAAGTCAAAAGGATTCAAATATATTTGTGCAATAGGTGAAAAAAAAATATAGAGAGACAGAGAGGTTTTAAT
This sequence comes from Caerostris extrusa, assembly GCA_021605095.1. NCBI lineage: Eukaryota > Metazoa > Arthropoda > Arachnida > Araneae > Araneidae > Caerostris > Caerostris extrusa. Next base: position 114,570 of record BPLR01004875.1, on the reverse strand, counting down.
TACTATAAAAACAATTTTAATTTTTAAGAATCAAAATTTTACATTACAGAATATGAAAAAAATATTAGAAGAAAAAAATTTCTCGCTAATTATTAAATTTTTCTTTTCAAGATTATATTTTATAATGTTTTAAAGGTTTTACCTTCTTTGAAAATGTCTTGTCACAATACAATTAATGACGAAGAGAAATAGAGATAGACCATTTTATTATTGATTTTTAAAGACTGAATATCACATGTCTAACCAGCAGCCTGTGTAACAATTTTTTAAAATTAAAATAAAAAAATTTAATGTAAATAAAATAAAAAATTAAATGAAAATTAAATAAAAAGATAAAAATTTCCTCCGTGACCTCTATACTGTTTTGCGCGTAACGTATTTCGAAAAGCCGGAAATTACGAAGGATGTTAAAAAGTGAGTTCAAACAATCAAGTTTTAAAAAAAAGGTGCCGTTCGGCCTTGAAACTGTGATTTAACCATTCCTTCCACTTCCGCGAGAGAGAGAGAGCGCTAACTACTAAATTGAGGCGTGACTGATTGGGAAGAGTGCGCTCGCTCGCTGGCGGGAAGAATTCCTTCCGGGAAAGAAGTGCAACGAAAAAATAATAAATTTGTCATCTTTTGATGAAATTCGCAAAAAAAAAAAAAGTTCAAAACGAATAAATTGGCGACATTTTGGATTCCTCACATCTGATGGGTCTTGATAGTTAGCACCTAGGTTTTCTGAATGTAGACTCTGTGTTCAAAACCTGACAATTGTTCCTGTATCTATGCTAAATACGACACATTAAGCTTAAAAAAACCCCACATAGGATTTAAATGAATAAATGGAAGGTATATGGAAGGACCTTGTTGCAGTTTAACTTCGCTGATTATTGGATATGTGTTATTTAAATACTTGGAAGGTTGATCTACTCTGGTCTCCGGATTTCTCAAAATTAATCTCAAAATTTTACGTGCCAGGATGGTAGCAGGGTTTCTCCCCTCCCCCCGCCCTATACAATGGTGCATTTTGCACATTCTTCTATTCAATATCATATACACCATTGTTTCATATACGCCATCAGTACGTCATTGTTTTGTTTTACGTAGTGCAAAGTTTTGCCTCTACTTTTCCACTCACATAAACAGTACTTGTACTTCCTATGTCCTAATGAAAGACCCTTAATAAGGTACCAACTATCATCCTATGTTCTAAGAAAGAATCATTTGCCAATTTGTACTATAATTTTTGAGTTTACTGCCCCAAAATTAGAAACAAAAAAAATTTTTCACGCTTAAGAAAATTTGTATGTTGCGCAGTGTAAGTTTGCAATTGGAATTCAACAACAAGATATTCTTAAAGTACATATTTCCAACAAAAGATTAATGTAATTTCAATTTTATAATAAATACTTTAAGCAATGAGTGACATTTATTTATTTATTATTAAAGGTTTTTTTTTTTTTTAAATCAGTTGTAGTTTGGAGTTTCATTCAGTCCTTGTTGCAGAGGTGCATGATCTTATTACTCTAGGATGGAAATTAACACATTTATTCAAAAACGGATAAAATCCAATAAACCTTTAAAAACATCTACGTGCAGTTTGTTTATTTATGTAAGAAATGAATGAATGTTTAATGAGTGAATCCCGCAAATGCAGAACAATTTGCCCCTGAAAAACAATCCTATCGAAAACAATGTTCCCCCTTCATCTCCGGACGATACACTGTTCACTTGTGGCATAAATGAGTGAAACACAGTTCACCGATGTAAAAAAAAAAAGTAATTCAGAGTAAGTTTTTGCTTTTTCAAAACACCATTGTAAACATCGAGATAAAAATTAAATTAAATTCATTTGATTAAAAATATTGTCTTCGATATCTACTTCAAATATATTAATTCATTATTTATAATTATTTCACTCGACTACTGCAAAAACTAATGAATGGTAAATTAAATTGAAATAAAATAACCAATAGCTTATTTCTAAAACAGTTACATACTATCAAATATACACTGGTTAAACCTTATCCTTTGATTCCAAACGTATTAATAAATATTGATTTTTTTGCGAAACTTCACAATTAGGGGTTATTTAGAATTGCAACACTTAAGGATCTCTAATACCATAAAATACCCCTTATGTTGAGAAATGATATGATTTAAATACGAATAATGCACGAAGAATTTTATCGTACCATGCACTGAGTTTAAAAATAAACTGAAAAGCTTACGCGAACTCAGAATTAAGCGGGTGTTGACTTTTAAGCTTTCATTTTACTTATAAGTTTCTCCTATGATTTTCCCAGATTAATCACATTGTCACTATAGAAACCAATTGGTGATTTAATTAATTTTCCCATTCTATGAATCTTTTTTAAAATCTTCTGATTTGTTTAAAAATTTGGATTACAAATTATATCTATTCTAATGTATTTTGATTGCGGAAAATCTTCAACATAATCAATAATTTTTTTCCTTTAACGTTAAGCAGTCTTTTTCTAATTGTACATTTGTTGTTGTTGTTGTTTGTTATCCCACTCGGTAGACATCTAGACCAAGCCCAGGAACCCGTATGGACTTATGGTTGAAGGGAACGGGGGCAGCTTCTGTTGTAATGGCTCCATGACGCTCTTACAGTCATAGGAGACCGGGACCTACGGATTAAAGTGGATTCTGAGCCACTACAAACATCCATGGCATTGCCGGGACTCGAACCTTGTGGCACCGAGCGCCAGAGTGGTAGAACTCGGCCGTTCAGGCCCCGTACATTTCATAAAGGCTAAAGCGAAAAATCTCAAAATTTGGTAAGGAAAATGGCGTGTCTTGAAGAGATAGTACGTTAGAAAATGGAAAATTGATTGTTGATGTAAAAATAACTACGATTTTACTATATACAGTCTGAGTAAAAACTTTAAGGCCAGTAGACATTTTTGAGAAAATGGAAACATTTAAACTGAGGAATTAAAATACCATTTGATTGATAATTATTGAGCTTAAATAAAAGTAAAAAAAGTAGAAAAATTAATTTGCAAATATTTTATTATTAGAAAATATTACAGAACACACAGATGAATATTTGAGACTGAGTAAAAACTTTAAGGCCTACATAGAAAATAACATATAAGAAAAAAATTACAAATTCTTAGAAGGTTGTGTAGGAGTCATTACTTCGAATTACTTCAAATATTCTTGTTTTCATGGATGAAACGAGTTTTTGACAAAGGGTGGGGTCGGTTTTATACCATTCATCTGCGATAATAGATTTCAGCTCTGTTGTTGATGTAAAATGTCTCCCATTTGCATAAACTCTTCTTGCTAAGTTAGCCCAAATGTTCTCGATTGGGTTGGGGTCAGGTGATCTAGCTGGCCATTTCACAGTTTCAACATTGTTGACTTGGAACCAATTTTTTGTGCTGTTACTCGAATGGATCAGTGCATTGTCTTGCTGATATTTCCAATTTTCTCCAGCAAGACATTCAGCATTTGGCAAAAGATGATTTGTTAGGACATTTTGGTATCCTTATGAATTCATTCTACCTGAAACGAATGCAATTGAGCCCACGCCATTCTAAGAAAAACAGCCCCAAGTCATGACAGACCCTCCACCTAATTGGCGATTGGAGAATATTTCTTTTTCATTTCTTATATCATGCCAGTAGAAATTCCAGCCATCTGGTCCATCCAAATTCCATTTTTTTTTTTCGTCAGAAAAATAATTTCTATCCATTGGTTGTCCCAGGTCATGACCTTCTGGCCAAAGTTCAAACGCTCTATTTTGTGTCTCTGCAGTAACTGAGGCTTAGTCAATTTTGCTGTATAAGTGTACCTTCCAGACCTTCTAATTGTGTTATAAATCGTTTTTTGACAAACTTTTAAAGCTGTCGTCGGAATCAGTTTCCTGGTTGAGTACTTTCCAGTAGATGCAAGTTGGCAAACTTTTCTTTCATCACGCGAGGACAAAGCTTTAGGTCTTCCCCCAGTATTTTTTTTTACCATAATTGTCTTCAATTTTAAAAAATTGTTGACTAAAGTCTTTGATCTTCCTATCTTTATCGCAATAGCACAACTACTCATTCCTGTTGAAGACAAAGCTTCGATTTGTCCTCTTCCATGATCAGTTAACTTCTTACCCTTCGCCATCTTCACAAAGATCACCAATACTTCGAAGAAACGTATGACAAATATGAAAATTGCAACGTTGCCACAAGCTAGTAGCTTCAATGGTAATTACACGATTATATTATATTTATTTTTAAAAAATGACTGGTGGCCTTAAAGTTTTTACTCAGGCAGAAATACTAACTTTGTAAATAATCCCATGTTTCTCATAATTATGTATTTACAAATTATGTTTATGGCATTTTCTTATCAATGAACTTTAATAATTAATATTATTTGAATCCTTTTTATTTCATTTTACATTTTCTCAAAAATTTTTACTGCCTCAAAGTTTTTACTCGGGCTGTATTTTCTTTCTAAGCTGATGATTTTGTTAACCCATGGTCCTAGTGTACCCCGACTTACAACAATTTTTTTATGTAAATTATTAATTTGGCGTGTTTCTTAATGAGGATTATGCATGAGAGGAGAGGAGTCATGCATAAAGAGTAGTAAGATTTAAATTTAGCGTAAGCATAAAGAGAAATTATTTAAAATTTAGTGTTTTAGCTAGAGCAACTTTATCAAAAACACTCAGCAAAGTATGCGACAAATAATTAAAGAAAAATGCAAGAAATACACACCCGATGAGGATGAGTACTTTCTTATTATATCTAAAGTCGCATCTTACGTTTTAAAAGAAAATCCCCCTAAACAACTATCAAAAGTCATTGAGCATCCCTGCAGGAGTTGTAAAAAAAAATTATCAAAGCCGATTTAAAGCTGATACTAATAAACAAATAAAAAAAAAAAATTAACGATGTTCACCAGCTAACGTCAAAACATGCTTCTCAGACTAAGACTATATGCAAATTGTTGTTGTTGTTGTTGCTTATCCCCTTGATTTATAATCCTAAACCAAGTCCAGTAGATCATGCTGGTAATAGATCGTAAACGGTCCTCCCCCTCATTCAACAGTTGCCTCACAGAGGCACCCATACAATCGATGAGATGAGAGGGAGACCCGATGGCCGGACAATGACAATGTCTTCTCGTCTCCATTGAAGGTCAAACTCTTAGTGTGGCCAGTCCTCAATCTAGCTCAGAGATGGGCAAACTTTTTGGTCGAGGGCCAAAATTTAAAAAAAAAAAAAAAAAGTTTGGCGGGCCAAGATAAATTTTTCTAAAATTTTAAAAAACAATATACAAGTATTACGATTTAAATATGTTAATGAGATGAATGAAATTGCGATTTCATTTTTTAAAAGTTCCTTATATTGAGGTTCGAAGTGATATATAATGATTCTAAGGTATGAGGCTAAATGCTCATCTGTCGGTCTATTTCTGAAATAATTTTTTCTAAGGTTCATAGTTAAAAACATTCAAACATAGCACTGATTTTCTGGGCGTGAGATATTAAATTTGGGAAACTTACTTTCGATAATGATTTGTAAATCTCTAACTTTGGCATATTTAGAAACAACTGCTTGAGATGATTGTTAGATTGAAACTCAATTAATTCAAACTTCAAATTTGACCTCACTGCTTCACAATTTACGTTGAAAGACATGGTAAAAATATCCAATTCTGTTTCAATGGCACTGAAATCTTGAAATCTACGTTCGAATTCAAAATGTAGTTTTTTCAAGCCATCTTCATAATTGTTAAGCTTCTCTTTTTGTAGAATAAAAATATAGAATGTAAAAAGATCATTAGTCCTTTGAAAAAAAGGAAGAAAAAAAATATTTAATCAAAGCAGAAAAGGAGATGGATATATAATATATAATTATATATTTCTTTTAATTTGCTTCAGACCGGCTTATTGAAATTCTATCCGCGGGCCGTAGTTTGCCCATCCCTGGTCTAGCTAAAGCCGTTTGAGCAGATCTAGGACAGGAGCACTGCAAGGACATACCAGGATATTTAGCGGCTTACCATGCATGAATTGGTGGCGACCTTCAAGCGATATTCACTCTCGCTAAAGTCATGGAATGAACCTCTGAAGTTAACAGATAGGAAGAAGGAGCTTTGGGAAGTTCTCAACCTTCCCTAGCGATCAGATCAGTAATTTCATTTCCATAGATGCCCACATGGGAGGGAATCCCCTGCAAGCACACATATCCGATCTGGTCCAAAACAGCTAGTTTAGGAACGATATCCTACCCCAATTTGTCCAGGATGCTTGGCCAATCCTTCAAATACTGTATTGAGTCAGAGAATCCAAACATCAGGTACTTTAAAGTCTGAAGCTAGGCTCAGAGCTTCGCTTATAGCAATTAATTCTGAGCGGAATACTGAGCTGTGGTCCGGGTTTCTAAAATGATATCTAAATTCTTCTGCACTTGTCTTCATAAAAATTCCGCTATCTGTTCTTTCAAAGTTCGGAATCCACTTTAAATCGTAGGTCTCGGTCTAATATGGCAGTAGAGCATTTCGAGGATAGTATGACTCGTAGTGCTCAATGAGACACAGAGGTGAAGCCCTTGCTTATAGCATAAAGATTAACTGTCTCTGTAGTGCCAGCTACATTAGAACAACACCATAAAGCTTGGATATATTTATCTCATAACAATAAAAGAAGTTCGATTCAAGAATAGTACTGGGTTCTCTTACAACGTAAAACAAAAGTAGAAAATAATCTCAAAATACTAGCAGAAGTATGTTTTAACACCTATTTCCAAAGAAGACAGATATTCCATCCCTTTACCCAAACAATTTTCAATGGGTTAAGTTCCACCAGGATAAAATTACCAGCCCTACCTCTAAATGAACTGCTCTACACATGGGAAAAAGGATAAATGAAACCAAAATGGAAGCTATTCCATTTAAATGTATGTTCCCCGTAGTGTCTGCTATGGCTTAATGTGCATTTGGACTTTGAAAGCAAGCTCTTTCTAAGCGGCATCCCAAGACATTGGATGGACTCTGGCAGATTGCGTTAGATGAGAGGAACAAAATCGAATGTAACATTTCAAGAAAAGTACTTTTATCTTGAAATCAAGATACAATAGGATAATTCAACAAGAGGGCTATCAGAGTGAATACATTAGAAAATAAAATTCTTATCGTTTTTACAAATATATATTTTCAAAATCATTTAAAAAAAAATAGACGAACACTTTCTGTAGGTTACGGAGTAAATTATTATTATTATAAAAATATTATTCATTTATTATTGTATTTAAAAAAAAAAAAAAAAAAGTATCATGGCATGCAAACAGCCTCTTCTAAAACTCAAAACAAAGAAGTTTTCAATCACACTCGCAACAATTAAAAGTGCAAAATAAATAATACTGCATAACAATGAAACAATATGTTACGAGAATATATATACAATATGTTAAAGAGAATATGTATTGAATGGAGAGGGAACCACCGCAGATATGTATCAGTTTGACAACAGGCAGTGAAGGAAAAACTCTTTTACAAAACGAGTTCACTTTCTTGCCCTGGAGGTGACAAACCGGCAGCCTCATTGTCGCGCCACAGGAACACGTGAATCGCGGGCTCCGAGCCACGTGAGGGGAGCAGGAAAGAGGCATCGGAAATGAATGAATGGATGTCGCCGATCACTTTCGGATGTTTGGCGAATTCAGTCTCGTTGGATCCAGCACCGTGTTTGCGAAACACAGGGTTTTAATTTTAGTTTCAAAGGGTGCTTTTCGTAAAAATTTTTTATATTTCCTCTAATCTTATTTTTTTTCAATTCTTTCTATTAGCTCACACTCTCCCTATATATATCTTGTTCACATTTCCAGTCGTTCATAAAATACTTTTTATTCATTCACTCTAGTTGAAATACATTTTTTTTTAACTTGTAGTGGATGACACTGGATGTGAATACAGTTTTTTATTAATTCATTCATTATTTAATTCATTCATTTTAATTTTCTTTAGATTTAAGTTGTCTATATCTACCAATAGAGGGCGCCAGAAAAACTTTAAAAATTAATGAAAATTATTTATATAGGACATTCTGCAACTTGAGTGAAAGAAAAGTAAGAATTGACTTTAAAAAAAAAAAAATTTTATGTTACTTGTTAATACTAGTATTTCTGGTTGCTTATGAATGCCAGATACTTTGAGTGACTTTGACTAGATACTTTAAGTCTTTCGCCACTAAAACACCAAACAGAACTCAGACTCATCATTCCCAGGCTGCACCTCGATGAGTCTGCTATGCTGCATTTGCCCCGAAAACCCCCAAGAGGATTCGTTTTCTTCTCTGGAGCACTAAGGAAGGACATCCAGGCCTACACATGTGTGTTGTGACCATCGCCTCTATAGATTTGGAGTACAGCCTGATGGCCAAGTGTCTAGCGCTCTGGCCTTTGGTACCACAGGCTTCACGTTCAAATACTAATGATAAAATAAACATACTGCATATGAAGCTTTGTTTAATTTTTTTTTCAACAAACATTTTTTTTTTTTTTTTTTTTTTTTGTTCTAATGCAGCTGGCAAACTAGACAGCTTGGCCTTAGATGCCTTAAGGCAAAGGGTTAAATTTTTGAATTGAGTGAAGACTTTCAAATACCAGTTAACACATTTACAATATCCTAATTAAAAATCTTATTTAATCCTTCTAAATCAAAATCAAGAGTTTGTACCTGAATAAAATTTGAAAAATTGTTATCAGTTTTGATCACTAGGTTCATGTTAACGAAATCGTCTTGAAAACAAGATATTGCGTCTTTGAAATCGTCATGAATGCAAAGATATTACATCTTAACGAAATCGTCGTGAATGCAAGATATTACATCTTAACGAAATCGTTTTGGAAGCAAATATATTTTACATCTTTTGAATGCAAGATAACAAAAAAATTTTTGAATGCAAGAAATTATTACATCTTAACAAAATTTTAAAAAGAGTCAGTTAACAGCAGTTAATCAGTTTAACATCATCCTTTTTAATCAGATTTCTTATAATTTAAACCGTTGAAATAAAAACCACGATAATATTTTTAAGGCAAAATGTTTAAGTCACGAAATTTTCCTTGATTTTATTACAAGCAAAATCGTATGTTTTTAATTTTTAACCTGCTTGGCGAACAAGATTGGCATAAGGGAAGAAAGTAAGGTTGCACAGGCAAAGGTCTTTAAGATAGAAACGCATCTGATCAGGCAGGTAGGTGAGTTATGTTTTGTGGCACAATGGCCAATTTTGGCCAAGCTGCGCCAAACAAAGGACAGCATTTCAGAATAGAATGAAAAGAAAGAATAATTATAAAATGAATCAAAATTGCTTCTGTTAAGCACTTTAAAGTAAAAAGCAAGTAAAAAAACATGAATAAAAACAAATTTTAAATAGAATGCATAAAAACCAATGTGCCACACAAATGAAAAGAGATTAACAAGAAGAATGTCTTCCAGTAAATCATATAAGGCAGGATGTTCATTACAGAAAAGATTGAGTTCGACCCTTGTTAATCTTGGGTATTCGACTAGTCATATTCTAAATACAATAATTTTCATACTTACATAATATCATTTTAAATACAACAAATATGAACAACTTTTTAATCACCAAAATTTTATATTTGCCGAAAACATATTGTAAATTAGTTTTGATTGATTTGGATTATCGCTTTTTTTTTGTCGTCGTGCATTTTAGACTAATTAGACCAGGATCTACAATTTAAAGGGATTCCGAGCCACTCTCAAACATCCATTCCTCCGCCAGGATGCGAACCTGAAGCCTATGGTACCAAAGATCAGAGTCAGCCAATTGTCCATCAGGCCGCTAATTAATTTCGAAAAACACCATTTTAATGTAAGCAAAAAAAAAAAAAAAAAAACAATAATTAATTAGCCGGTGTTTTGTCAAAAATATTTAAATGCATTTTTTTATGCGCAGGTCAAGGACATGAATCAATGACACAATTCACCGAAGAAAGAAAAAAAACCGGAAAAATAAGAAATCTCCCAGAAAAATTCACCTTGAGTACTATTGCGAAAACCCCAAATATTGTTTTCAAATATTATTCTTCAATGTTAGCTGGACCCATTTTTAGTTGTGTGCACACACAAATCAAAAGCAAAAAAACAACTTCTGAAATCTTTCTCAAGATTAGTGCGATGGACGTCGGCCATAGACAAATGAGCCAAATTAAGAAGACCAGGAAAACGAAAACAGGTAGGGAAAAAAATGTCCATGTCTTTGTTTTATTACGGATGAATTCAATCAGTTCTCTTTTATCCCAGTGACCTTGAAAACGTCAAACATTCATCAAAATAAAACAAGGGCCCCGTCGTCGTAAAATTGACAACCCGGATGCTAATAAGCTGATTGCATTGAAGTGTGGCTTGAAATAAAAGTCGCATTACTATTTTCAGATCGTCCATTATGGAAGAATAAATTATGTTATCGTTTCACGAATCTATTTTTCACGAAGTGTATTCTGTTGGAATAATTATTGAGGAAAGGAACAAAAAAAATGTTTATTGACGTTGATAAGAATACTTTATTGACGGAGTTTCAACACTTTTTTTTTGATGTCTCAATAGAATAGTCTAGGAAAAGTGAAATACATTGTAATTTCTCATAGCAACACTGAAAAAGATAAAAACAATTTATTTTTCAATTTCATTCCCATTCGTTATAAAGTTCAGAAATTTTTTAATTTTTAATTTTTCAATTTTCGAATGAAATATGCATTCAAATAATATTTTGTAGATTCAAAAATTATGCACACATCATCAATTGTTGCTGGGGAAGTCCATTAAAGAAAAGTGCCATTCCTCTATCCCATTCAAGAAATAAACTGAAAGAAAGAAAATATTGAATGGAAATCGAATCTTATTGAATACGATTTCATTCAGGGGAGAGTACGCTGATGTAAATAGAAACTGGAATAAAATTAATGAGAGGCTGAAAAGCTATCTGGTCACTGTGCTTGTGGCAAATACAGCGACAGTATCGTAACTGCGATAGTGATTCGTGGATGCAAAATAAACTTTTATTCTGAAAATCCATAAAGTGTGACATCACTCTAGTCGGTATGCCTTAACGTAACGCCCTGTCAATTGGTTTTAGTTCTTTCAAAAATTAGAATTAAAAAAAATTAATACTGGCTATAAAATAGGGCTGTTTGTAAATATATATAACATATAATATAAAGGATGAATCAACGATCATGAGATACACTTTGCGGGCTTACACAGTTTACTAAAACATACATTTCTTTTGTGTAGGAATGTAGGGTCAGAAGTGGTGAGGTGAGGAACAAACTCATCTTCAAACTAATGTCTCGCAACAAGCAGGCACAATTCCCTAGTGGATACCCGTCACGTGACGAGTTTCAAGTTCTCCGTCTGGCAACCCCGATACTCACTCTAATTTATTTTTATTCTGAGTTTGCAACTATATTTTCATTTATGAAATACCAGTTGTCTCAATGGAGGATGCCGTCTTTCGACTATTGATTGCATCTTTTTGAATTATTCACCCATCACTCCTTCGACTCTAAATGCAGCCTGATGGCCAAGTGGCTAGCGCTCTGACCTTTGGTAACACAGCCGTTCAGGTTCGAATCCTGGCGGCGGCAAGGATGCCTGTGAGTGGTTCGGAATCCACGTTAAACTGTAAGTCCTGATCTAATTAGCCTAAAGTGTGCACAAAATGGCCGTAGAATGACTTTGACTCTAACAAGCATGCATTACTGCTGCTACTACATCTCCACCACACAAAAATGACCGTCGAAAGAAACACCAAACATTTGATTGTAACAAGCATGCATTACTGCTACTACTACTACACCACACCACATCACTGTGCCTAGAGCTGAGTTGCCCCCTTACAGTTTGGGAATGATGTGGGTGAAAGTCTGACTGGGCTTCGTGATGCTCTTACAATCATATGAGAGGATTCCTGAAGCACTACAAACATCCATGGCACCGCTGGAACATTCAACCCTCCCCCACCCTCCCTTATGCATTACTTCTGATGGTCGCCATTTTATTCATTTATTGTAGACAGTGTATCACAGAAGCACCTTGCAACGATGTTCCAAATGAAAAACGGTCGTGCTCCAACGCCTCAATTCCGATCAAACATTCCAATATAATATATATACTCAAGAGCCAAAACATTATGACCACCCCTACATTTTGCAATGAACTCGCCTGGATGACGTGGAAGGCACGTGATCAGGTGGAAGTGGTGATTTAACTGCTGCTGGAGAGTCTGAAGAATCCTTCTTTCACTTACTTCTGTGTGTGATGGAAAAGGCTGCAGATCTAAGCGACTTTGATAGAGGGCAGATTGTAATGGCTCGAAGGCTCGGAACAAGTATTTCGAAACTGCACGACTCGTGGGTTGTTCGCGATCAACAGTTGTTAGTACTTATGCAAAGTGGATGAATGACGGAGAAACCAGCAGTAGACGACATGGTGTTGGACGTCCACACGCTATCAAGGAAAAAGGTCGTCGGAAACTGTCTCGCATGGTGAAAGCAAAACCGGGGCCAGACAGTGGATCAGCTGACAGCCCAATACAATGCAGGCCAGGTATAATAGTATCGGAGCACACTGTTCAGCGGACACTGTTGGATATGGGGCTACGCAGCAAACGTCCCACTCGTGTGCCTTTGCTGACCAAGCGTCATCGCCAACTGCGCCTGCGCTGGGCCCGGGAACATCGTGGCTGGTCCATGGATTAGTGGGGAGAGAGTTGCCTGATCAGATGAATCACGGTTTGTCATTCATCACGCCGATGGCCGTGTCAGGATACGCCGTCTTCCAGGCGAACAGTTGCTCCCTCAATGTACAGTAAGTCATACACAGGCCGGTGGTGGCGGTATTATGCTTTGAGGGACGTTCTCTTGGGCGTCTCTGGGACCCGTGGGTGTGGTAGAGCAGACCATGAATACTACAGGGTATCTGAACACCAGTTGCACCCTTACATGGCCTCTGTATTTCCAGCTGGAAATGGAATGTTCCAACAGGACAACGCCCCTTGTCACAAGGCTAAAATTGTGTTGGAGTGGTTCCAGGAACATGATGCTGAATTCCAGTTAATGTCCAGTCCTAACTCACCGGATCTCAATCCGATAGAACACAATTGGGATGTCCTGGGACGGCAGTTCAAAGACCACCAATTCGCAATATCTCTTATTTGCGTGACCGTTTCTTAAATATCTGGTACAATCTGTCTCCGGCCATCTACCAAGGACTTGTGGCATCCATGCCAAGGCGGGTTGAAGCTGTGTTGCTCGCCAAAGGTGGACCAACTCGTTATTGACAGGTGGTCATAATGTTTTGGTTCTTGAGTGTATATATATGCAGGGTAATATCTATTGTTGCTGTTCTAATGCAGCTGACAATACAGAGACAATTAATCTTGATGCCATAGCAAGGGCTGCACCGCTGTGACTCATTAAGTACTACTCAGGGGGCGCGTGTAGGTTAAAGATATGCTACGCGAGTAACACTACCCCAGGGTAATATAAGTATTTTAATTTAATTTTACATATTATTTTTACGACACTTGTCTTTTAAATGACAGTGGAATGCAAATTTGATGGTTATTACTAGATATGTTGGTAATGCGCGGACATTATCATGTGATAGTGTATGAAATTTAATCAAATAAAAAATAATAAGTAACTGAAACTTGCATACAAGCTTAAACAAAAGAAAAAAGGATTTTTATCAATTAGATATCTAAAAATATTAATCAGTAATGTTAAGAATTATTTTGTAATATATTATTAAAGTAATAAAAAAGTATTTACACAATTACAATAATTATTGTTATTTTCATATAGAAGGAAAATTCATTTATTTGGGGAATGATCTAGAGGGAACTTTCTTAAGCATCTTCATCAGCAAAATTTTTAATTACCATCAGTGACCATGACATAATTGAACAAGATGATTTTTTTATCATGTAGATATATCCAGAATCGCCAAAACACAACTTTTATTTTTGACGTAAATCTCGAAGTAATTTCCTTGATCTGATCGTGGATTATTCTAATATCTAATGTAACCATCTTTTTTTTTAGACTCAAAACTAGTTGTGTTCCTTCACAAAACAGGAAAAAACAAATAAGCATTTCTTAATATATATTCAATCAGTTTTATCCTTGTTATAAAGAGATTCTGAACTATTTGTATTTCAGATCTTTAATTTCAATTAAAAAAATTCAAAGACGTTCTTGTGAATGTTGGTTACATCATTTTGAGAGAATTTATTAGCATTATTCAAACAAATGAAAAGGAACATTATGAATTGCCAAAAGATTAGATTAGCTTGTGGCTCTACGGTCACGTTTTTGCACATTTTGGGCTCATTAGACCGGCACCTACAGTTTGGCGTGGATTTCGAACTACTCACAAACATCCATGCCACCGCCAGGATTCGAACCTGAAGCCCGTGGTGCCAAAGTCCTGAGCCCTAGCAATTGACCATCAGACCGCACCAAACAGTTAGAAAAATATAATTTTTACAATTCTGATAAAAATAAGACAATCAGCAATATATTTTAAAATATTTCAAATATTGGATGAAAATGGAAACAGATTTAAATATTGTTCAATTTTTTTTTAAAAATGCACATAAGAATCGATAACTAACATGAAATTAAACATTCCTTTTTAATTTCAGTTTTGAAAACTATGAAAAAAAAAATTAAATCAAAACATCCTGATCGGTTTGCATAAAAATGAAGATGTCACCATGAGATTCAACAAAAAGTCAATATATATTTTGTATTTGGTCAGAAAAAAAGTTTAAATCCTCCAAACTGCCTTCGAAATAATTTCAAAAAATGTCAAATGACAACCGGGAAATGTCATATCTCAACTCAAATTAGAAAGGACGTCGTAAAAATTGAATTGAAACCAGATTACATATTGGTATTAGTGACATTAGTATCAGCATCTTCTTGGAATTTACAATTTTAATAGAATTCTCATATTGGACAAGTGTCATCAATTACTTAGGAAGAAAGCAGAATTATAGTTACAGAATTCTAAAAATAATTTCACAGAAGTTTGTCTCGTACTGATACAAATATCATCAAATATTCATAAGGAAAAATCACAAAAATGTGAATCTTAATACATATCTGCTTTCAGAAAAACTTCATTTTTATCTTCATTGTAAACTTTTACTTCTGCTCGATATCCATATAATAGCCTTCATTTTTATTTAATCTAAGCCTCATTCAATTTGGACATCAGAAAAAAATAACAAGTAAAATTTCAGTGATCTATGCTACACGCAAATGCGGGCAGTTACTCTAAAAGTATTCCCCTCATCCCACATAGGTGTACTGTTCGTGGGAGACATGAGTGGTGCATGAATACACAGATGTTCAACATAGTAGAAGAACTTTCAGGGAAATTCCAACTACTCAGAAAATTTTGAAGTAATAAATTTAAAAATTATATGCCAGTGTTGCAAACAAAAGTTCTACTAATAATAATTAAAAAAAAACATCCCAAGTCCTATAAAATAGTAACCACCACTGTAAACGCGCGTAAACCTGCAGTAGGACACAGGTTAGAATATGCTAATGAAGTCACTGCCCTCAGAAACTGGGGGGGGGGCGATTTTGACAGCATAAAGACAATCTGTTCTGGAGTAAATGGTTCGGATTTTCGCTCGAATGAACCGCTAATCTGAAAATAATTACTCCTTCAAACATTATTATTGGCGTAAAAAACGGATATGTATAAAAAAAATATTCCGAAAATATTTTTAAAAAATAAAAGGTTTCTTATAAAATAAGATGAAAAACATGCCGGGAAAGATTGTTTAATAGGAATATTAATAAATTAATAATATAGATTTTAAGGAAGAAAACAGGTTTAAAATTTAATTTTTTTAAATCTTTACATTGCTTTACTATGTTTACACTTTCAATAAATATAACATTTATTAACAAAAGTTACGCACAATTTTTTTTTGGGAGAGTTTGCCCAATTTTTAATGTACACTTTCTTTTTCTTTTGTTGTTCCCACTTTCTAGCCACTATGATCTCAGTCATTCGCGCACTGGATTGACAGATTTTTAGCAAATGCAGCGTTTCCGAATGAACTGGAAATCTACACTGCTTCTAAATGATGTCTTCACAATTTTGAGCAAACATGGAATGTTTTACTCTCCTTCTAGTGTCTAACAGCGGCTTGATGGCCAACTGTTTAGCGCTCTGGCCTTTTGGCACCACAGTCTAAAAGGATAAGCAAAACGTGTGTTCAGGACATGAGATCCATGTCCATCCAATACAACAAGTAAGCATCTATATTGTTAGGCGGCCTGATGGCCAACTGACTAACGCTCTGGCCATTGGCACTGCAGCTTCGAATCCTGGCGGTGACATGGATGCTTGTGAGTGATTCAGAATCCACTTTAAGCTGAGAGGTCGCGGTCTGTTTAGCCCTTGTGTACACAAAATGACAGTAGAGCGACACACCAAACCAATCTATAGCATTGTGAATCAAAATTACATACGAGCTTTTTCAGATTTATCGTGCCCATCTCTACCATAGAAAGAGAACATTTCAGTTTGTTATTGAGTGTTTCGAATCAGGCCCCTTAGGATCGAAACTCAAAGTGTTATCCACCAGGCCGCTTCGGTCCCCCTTTTTTAAAAAAAAATATATTATTGTTATTATTTTCAAAGAGGAAAGATTATTTTTATTTACTTTTTTTCGATTACGTATCTTAAGAACTTATCAGGTTTATTTAAATGATAAATGTTTTGTCTACTGCTTTTGAGGAGAGAAAAAACTAGGAAATTCATTTAATTTTCGTTTCTTTCAATACTTAAGATAAAGGCAAATTTCTGCCTTGTTTTAAAACCGGAATTTTATCATTCTAATAAGTCTGCTTTCTGCATAGCGATGTTTCGCTGTCCTTCTGTGAAGGATTGGCTCACTTCTTTGTGTTATCATCAACAGGTGGGGGTGCACTTGAGAGTTGTAAAAATATTTTACGGCTTTAGATAAAGCTATATTTTGATACGTTTTCCCTGGTGTATAAAATTTATATCGATATCAAAGAAAAATGCAAATAAGGATTAGCATGCTTAATTTTTCTAGAACTTTCGATGGAAAATTATGACTTATTTGCAGACATTCCTTTTAAGTTTGCGTATGTTCTTAAATGATACACTCGCACATTTATTATTTTATTATGCAGTATCGGTCATTTTATATGCCAGTTAAATACTGTTTCAGTTATGTTTAGCTTTATTTTCAGATATCTTGCAAAAATAAATGTCAATATATTTAATTATTTAGCATTTAATATTATCTATATATTCTATTATTTAGCATTTAATTTTTATTTTTAAGTTAATTTAAGTTTATAATTAATTAAGCATTATTTTAAGATAAAAATTTCCCGCGTTGACGCCTAACCATTAAAAGAGCGTCTTCTCCAACAATCAGTTTCCTTAACACCTCCGAGAACAGACCTTAAAATTTTCTGCTCAAATATACCCGAACGGGCCACATCAGATCTTGCCAAAGTCCACGTTTCAGAGCCATAGACCAAAAATAGGTCTAATAAGGGTTTTATATAACAAAAATTTAGTTTTTCTGCTTATGAACTGTGATTTAAACAGATCTCTTAAACCAAAAAACCCTTATTAAAAGACACAATTCTGTTTTTTATTTCAGGTATGATATTATTTTGACACTTAATTTCTGATCCTAAGTATTCAAAACAAAGTACAGATTTATATACACGTACATAATTTTAAAATGTTTTATTTCAAGATTCACTTCAAGAAAATTTATTCAGTATAAAATTACGATTGAGATGTTTAATGATGCACCAAGAATAACTTTTAAGATTACGGAAAATAAAGGTAAAACTTTGACTTAAATTCAAAAGTAAGTACTTTAAATAGCTACAACTCAATAACTCTTGGCCTCAACAATTAGCCAGTAATGGCTCGTCAAAATTCAGACATGCGGTTTCTAGAATTTTCAATAAGCAATTGAGCACTCTCATCTCTAAAGCATTTCGCAACCTCAATTAGAGATGAGAATCTCTCATTTTCTAACGGCACAAAAGAGGAAAACAAACTCCCTCGCAAAAGACATCAGCCGCATTTACATTGCAAAAGACAGTTCAGATTCAATCGAAATATTCCAATGTTAAAGATAAAAAAGTACTGTTTGGATGATTAAAAACTTTTGCTGAAGATTGTGGACGAATTGTACATTTTCTGAAGGAAAAAAAAACAAGATATAGAACTTCGTTAGTGGGCGTTATTGTTTTAGAATCAGGTTCAAGCACATCAAAATAAAATCCATGGAAAAAAATACATATACGATGATAAAAAATTTCATCTGATTAGCTTGTATTGCGACAAACTCATTAAATGGCCATTGTATCTCTTTAACATTTCAAGGAAAAAAAATTAGTTGCATATTCAAAGGGCTTGCGAAGAAAGTTTTGCTTTAATTATTGAACATTAGCAGAATCAGTAGCTGGGTTAGAATGCAATAAATATTATCATTAACGTCTGAAAAGTTTTTCTTTGTTCTAACGCAGCTGGCAAACACTTAGACAGCTGTCTTGGATGCCTTACGGCAAGCGCTGCACAAACGTTATTCACTTTCCATTAACCAGGGGCGTGTGTGACTTGAAGATAAGCTACGGACGCGAAGTAACACTATCCCCGCAAAAGCTCTACAATCCTATTAGACCGGGACCTACGGTTTAAAGTGGATTCCAAACCACTACAAACATCTACGGCACCGCCGGGACTCGAACCCGAAACCTGTGGCACCGAGCACCAGAACGATAGCCACTCGGCCATTCAGGTCACATATTTGAAAAGTCGACTATAAAATAAATACTCATCATCATCAACAGTGGCGCAACAGCCCCATGGTGGGCCAAGGCCGTTTGTCTATGAGCAGATTTCGAAACAAGAGATGATTATTTTTTTCTTTTTACGGGATAGGATTGTCAACCCCAGCCCAACGCTTTACAATCATATTAGACCGGGATCTAAGGTTTAAGAGTGGATCTACTACAAAAATCCAAGGTACCACCGGGACTTGAACTCGAAACCTGTGGCATCGAGCACCAGAGCGCTAGTCACTCGGTCATCGTAAAAAAGTAGAAAATATTTTACTTTTAGTTTAACCGCCTATTGTGTGGAGCGGTGTTGCAGAGCGGGGCTTTGGTTTGGTTCGTTGCTCAACAGTCAATGTTTGCACATTATAGGCTAATTAGACAGGGACCTACAGTTTGTCGGAGTAATGAAGGGGAGTATTTCCAGAAAAGAGCTTTAATTACAATGAAAATTATTTTAACCTTTGATAATTACAATTTTAATTAAAGAATGTTAAAAGAAAAAATTTGATGAAAAGAATTTAGCAATAACTATTATTTTTTTCTATTAAAATTGGTTTTGTGTCGCGTACGTTTGACTAGCACCCCTAACAAATAATTTATTCTCCCATTTCCGTCTTTAAACCGGATGTTTACTTTTTCCACACAATCGATCAAACTATACATACATTATTCTTTTTTTAATTATTATTTTAATTTACACAAAAGTATTCTGTAGAAAGTATCCTTAGAACTATTATTCTATGTAAGTAACACCGATCATGAATTATAATTTTGCTATTTAAAAAAAAAAAAATGTCAACAGTTTCTTGAATGCAAAAAAAAAATGTATAACTCAAAAGGATTTGAAAATTATATTGGCCTTCGTATTGAAAAATAGGATGGCCCATGAATAAAAATTTTTAATCATTTTTAAGAATTCTTATTTTTAAAAGAAATATTCTTATTTCCTTTCCTCTACAGACTATTAAAAAACACTTGTTGAAATGGATGTCTTCATAAACATATCCATTTTCTGAAATTGAAGTAAGAAGTAATGCTTAAAATATAATATTTTTAGAAGGCAACAAAATATTTTCAATATTTAAATATTTCATTATAACCCTTCCAAAAAATAATGTTTTTTTTTCTAATGCAGCTGGCAATACAGAGACAGTTAATCTTTATGCCATAAGCAAGGGCTGTTACCCATTGAGAACTACCCAGGGGGCACGCGTAGCTTGAAGAAAGGCGACGGATGCTAATCCCACTATCCCCACAACTCTCTACGATCCTATTAGATCAGGACTTAGCGAGGAACCACGAGTTCTGAAAACTGACTGAGACAACGCTCCACTATTATATTAGACCGAGACCTACGATTTAAAGTGGATTCCGAACCCCTACAAACATCCATGGCTGCGCCGGGACTCGAACCCGAAATCCATGGTACCGAGTGCCAGAGCGCTAGCCACTCCAGTCATCAGGTTCTCCAAAGAGTAATGTTAAGTATGATATATTTAGGATTCTACAACATTCTTTGTCAAGTGATTTAGCCACTCTGTTCTACATTGCTGAAAAACTCTCTTCCATACCACAGAGGATGCCGAACACTTTCACTCACTTCCTGCTCTACAAAAAACTCGGACTTCATTCTATGCAAATTTGCCTCCGAGACCTCTAACGAAACTCGTTCTGCTATCTCAGCCATCTGAGAATCGGACCACCACAAGGCTATGGAGTAGGAAACGTATTTGAGTTTTTCCAAATCCTGATTAACTCCACTTGTACGTGTTCCACCTGTGGCAAAGACCTCTTGAAAATGAAAGTGACACTATTGCATCCATCAAGAGAGAGCCAGCAATCATTTAGGATGCGTGATTAAATTTATTATTGTTTTTTTATTTATTATTTGTTTGTTCCAACCTTCCCTTCAGTCATGCTGTTTGTTTTCTTGCATGCGAAATAGGCTCGATAATCGGCATCATTTTGAATATCCGAATCAGAACGTCGAGTCTGGAAATTAATATTTTTACGACTGTCGTGTCTAGGTCGTTGCTCTATAGTGTTTGATGCTGTCGGACGGTGAGAAAGTGGTCATTAAATATGTCAACGTGCCCGAGACAGAGCGATTATGTATCATTTAGAAAACGCCCTGTGTGAAAATGTGGTTTTTATTTAAAGTTTCTGTGGCCATGAGTTCATTTTAGGTTTCAAGTATGAGTTTTTCATATACTTAAATAATACTAAAATTATTCATATGCAGTGGTTCCTTAGTATACATCGGCTTTGGAATAAACCCAACTTGCCATACGTGCTGTTTTTGGACTTCAACAATGTCAAAATATACGATATTTTTAGAATGCAACTCGCGTGCATCATAATCTTTGCCGAATGGATGAACTTCAAAACTTTTGCAGAAAAGTACTGCCCCAACAAAGCCCAAGCAAAGCCGCCATAACGTTATCTGAATGAGCAGACAATGTCCCATTTTGGATACACCATGAGGTTTGGTTTGTCGCTCTACGGTCATTTTGTGCACACTTTGGACCCATTAAACCGGGACCTACAGTTTAACGTGGTTTCCGAACCCCTCATAAACAATCATGTCCCTGACAGAATTCGAACCTAAAGCCTGTGGTACCAATGGCCAGAGATCTAGCCAATTGGCTATCAGGCCGTGTATCACGGGAAGAAGACAGAAGCAAAGTTCCTTGGGCGGATTTTAACAAACTTCAAATCGGTTGATCCTCTTCCACTCAATCTTCATTTATGCACATCTTTATGTAACGGCTTTAATATTTATGTATTGTGCTAAGCAATCTTTATATTACTTTATACAACTCCATCATCAAAGTATAATTTTCTTAGAATAACAGGATTAATTTTTCATGGAAACAGATGAATAATTTTCTCTTTAATTTCATATGAGAAAAAGTTGCTTGGTTTATTATAAATTCAAATATCCGGTTTGGTTTGTCGCTCTACGGACATTTTGTGCACACTTTGGGCTCATTAGACCGGGACCTACAGTTTAACGTTCATTCCGAACCACTCACAAACATCCATGCAACGCCAAGATTCGAACCTGAGGCACCAAAGGCCAGAGTGCTAGCTAATTGGCCATCAGGCCGCCCAAATATCCGGAAAGGATTAAGAAAGTATTTCGATGTACCATTACGCTTAAAAAAAATTTCAAAAGCAAAATTATTTACAAATAATAAAAGGTATATTGGTTAGTAATGGCATTTTTAAGTAACATATTTACTAATAATTTTATTTGTTCTTGATGACTAACATTTTTGACACATTCTCTGTGAACATTAACCAATGTTTTTCAATCTTGTTATATAGCTACTTATAACAAGATTGATTAAAACGGTTGTTTACATTGTTTATTTTTTTTTTCTGACATAATAAATTTAAACATATTTTTTTTTTTCTCCAAAATATGAAAATAAGAGAGCTTAAATTTGTTAATCAGAATTTCTCATATCATCCCCCTCCCAATTCTTAATAAGTGTATGAAAAAAAGAATTGAATAAGAAATTTGTGTGATACAGGAGAGAAATTTGAGTTTTTCGAGTCCGTTGAATTGTAGATCACATAAAGTAATATGAATAAAGAATGAATTAACAGCAATTATTGGGGCCTGAATGGCCGAGTGGGTAGCGCTTAGTATCACAGGTTTTGGGTTCGAGTCCCGACAGTGCCATGGATGTTTGTAGGTGGTTCGGAATCCACTTTAAACTGTAGGTCCAGGTCTGTTAAGCCCTTGTGAGACAAAAGATGGCCGTAGAGCGACACACTAAACCAAAGCAATTGCTACTCAGATAATCTTAATGCGTGTTAGTTCATAAATAGACAATAATTGATTTCGAATAAATGTAATATTTATTTAAAAAATAAAATTAGTTACGAATAATATAACGTTTTTTGTTAATGATGACAGAAATTCAAGTATACATGACAAAAATTCTTTTTAATTTGTATCGTGTACCTCTTCAAAAATAAATTGATGGCGGAGGTTTTTTTTTTTTTTTTTTTTAAATTTTTTTAATTTTTTAATTTTTTTTTTTTTTTTTGCATCCTTTTTATCTGTAATATAAATTCTCTAAGACTTGCAAACATGTATTTGCAAGTCTTAGAGAATTTCAAGATTTTCCTTTCCAATTTTTCATTAGACTTTGGTTAAACAGAATTAATTACTTATGATACCATTATGTTACTTTTTATAAAACTATGCAACTTTAAATAATTTCCGAAAAAAAGTTGTCATTATGTTATTCAATTATTTAAAACTAAAATACATCTCATAAGTTATCTTTTAGATGAAATTATCTACTGATAGTGATATATTAAAATGTTATGCACACCAGAAGATAAAATAAGCAAACAGCAGATATGTAGATATGATTTTAAATCAACAATTTTCAGGGGTGAATATTAATTTAATCAGTCAATCGAAATAGTTTGACTGGTAAAAATTTAATTATGGATTTTTACAAAAAATTTAAAATTTTTTGTGCAATAAATATACGATACTTATACTGATGCAATGTCATACATCGAATTACTCTTTAATATTGCGGCTTAATGGCCAAATAGCTGTAGTCTTTGGTTCCACAGGCTTCAGGTTCGATTCCTGGTCATGGATGTTTGTGAAGTGGTTCGGAATCCACATTGAACTGTAGGTCCCGGTCTGTTTAGTCTTCGTGTGCACAAAATTACCGTCGATAGACAAACCAAACCTCTTTATTTATTGTTTAATATGCTATGAAAATAAGGAAAATTAGAAATAAATCAAATAAATTATTTTTCGATAGAAATTATTATAAAATGTTATGATTAAAAAAATTAAACAATTTAATTTTAAAAAATAAAATTTCTAAAATTTTTAACTGCATGAAAACACATTTCATAATAGTTTTAAACATTAACTGTTTCGACAAAAAAGCACACTGAAAATAATAATTTTTTAATTGAGGCACGAAAGTTTCACTAAATTAAAGATAATTTTTTTAAATTATAAATTCTTAACTTTGAAATTGTTGAAATTGAAAAAGTTGAGGACTTTCAAGCTACACACTTTTCAAAGCTTTAAATTATGAAGCAGGTTTATTTCATGCCTCAAAAATCAAATATCATGAAACCCGAAAAACTCTAGAATAATTAACATCAAATTTATTCAATCCATTTTAATTATTAAAAACATGTTTGAAAAAATTCTTAATAATATTAATTCTTCATTTCGGAAAATATTTCGGGAAATTCTTTGAAAATAAATTACAACACATTTTATGATTAAAATCAAACCGCATTTATAAAATCACCGTAATTTATTTTTATTAAATACAAAAAAAAAAAAAAAAAAAAAAAAAATCATTCGGTTGCTAGCTAAAAATCCCACTGAAATCGAGAAATAGTAAAAATAATTTTAAAATCGTATTTAAATAAAACTAAAACATGTTCGAAGCTATCAAAACCCCTTTTATTTATTGAAGTATTAAATTATCGGGCGATTTGATCTGTTTGAAGTGCAATGGAATACGGAAATTGAAGTCTATGAACTCCAATTCCAGATAATGTGGGAGTATAAAAAAAAGAAAAGAGGTATTTAGAATTCCAAACAGAGGAGAATCACAAAAGAATAATAAGAATGATAAAAAAAGGAACAAATAAAACAGGAGCCGCGGCATGGGGTGATACGAAAACCAGCACTCACACCATATCGCGTGGTATCTGGCCAATAGCAGTATCACGCCGGCTGCCAGCGGATGTGACGCAACAGGTTGGAGGCACGGTTTTGTGACACACATGCTAAACTGCTATCAAATCGCCATTTTAGATCTTTTTTCAAAAACATCATTGGAACGGAGCTAAATCAACAAGGGCCATTTTCTTTTTGTATTTAACAGTTTAAATATTATTGCACTACTTTGCATTACCCAGAGGGCACGTGTAACTTGAAGATAAGCCACGGACGCAGAGTAACAATGCCCCCGCAACGCTCTACGGTCCTATTCGTCAGGGCCCTATGGCTTAAAGTGGATTCCGAACCACTACACACATCCATGGCACCGCCGGGACTCGAATCCGAAACCTGTGGTACCGAGCGCCAGAGCGCTAGCCACTCGGCCATTCAGGCCCCACAGTTTAAATATAAAAGATAATAATTTTTTTATTTATTTTTCAAGTTTTTATTGATAAATAAGTATCGTTTATTTATTTGATGCTTAATTTTTTTTTTTTTAAGTTTTGCATTGATTTTATATTTCTGAAATCGCTAAATTAAATGCCCAATATGGCTTCTAATAACGATGCTATAACAATTCAAATGTTATCCTCATTAATGTAATTTATTTTCATGGAACACCTAACGAAAAGTAAAAGAAGTTAAATAAAACGACAGGAAATACTGATTATTTTTTTTTTATGATTGCAAATAACAGGAATTTAAAAAAAAAAAAAAAATGTTGAGATAGAATTCTGAAAAATATAGTTGTTCAAATTTTATTTTTTGAAATTAATTTTGTGTTTTTATAGACTGTTTATAACTTTTTCTTATCTTTTATTCCAATTTGCGATTTTTTATAATTCTAATATATGATTTTTTTTTGTTAATACTTTTAAAAATATTGAATTCAACTATTCATAGAATGGCAAAGTATTTAGCGTAGCAATGCGTTTCAACATCAGCTGTATGACTTAATACTAAGTACTAAATTTTTTTGACCAAATGGTACCATTTTTTGTTGATTAAATTTAGATTTTTTTTTATATAATTTTAAATTATAGTTATAATTTTAAATTGTACAAAATTGTATTTGTTGTTGTTGTTATTTTAATGCAGCCTGGCAATACATACAGTTAATCTCTATGCCATCAGCAAGGGCTGCACCGCTGTGACTCATTGGGCATTACCCAGTGGGCACGGGTAGCTTGAAGATAGGCTACGGACGCGAGTAACAGTACCCCTCCCCCAAAAAAAAATTGTATTTTTAAATTATAATTTAAAAATAATTAAATTATAATTAAATTATAATTAAAATTGTATTGTTTTTAAAATTATACTACAAATTTATTAAAATTACAATTAAATTTTAAAGTATTAGTTATAATTTAAATTTATTGTATATTTTGTTCTTTTCCTTTTATTTATGTCAATTGTTTGGCCAAAAATGGCGATCTTAATGTAGTCTCATTCGAGAGGATTTGCACACTGGTTTTATATCTGGTAATAACACGCCAGGCAGCGAACGGTATCAGAAGAGTTTTCAATAAAATGAGAATGAGACATTTATTTTTCTTCCATGCGGCTTGGAAACAGAAACAACTTTTATGCAACATCATTCTTCGTTGCTTTGACAAAAGGCAATTGTGTGACTCTCCTATTCTTTCGAAATGGAGTTGCGGTCGGTGTGACGTCACAGGAGGATTGTCTCGCAGATTATGGTTAAATTTAACGAAAAATATGTGAATTCGTTTAACAAATACATTTTAATGTGCTGTATTTATTTTTACATCAAATTTAATTTTATTTTAAAAAGATTTTTCTTTAAAAACGTATTTTGAATGAGATTCTTACTGAGCTACACTAGTACAGTATTTGGGTTTTTCATATTAGAGAGTTTTTGCATGCCGTATTTTTATAATACGGTATTTTTCTCTCCTAGCGCATGCTCATAGGAAATTGCGGATGCGTATGTGTAATAATGTTTCCTATGCATGCGCTCTAGGAAGAAAAAAAAATACCGTATTATAAAAATACAGGTATGCAAAAACTCTATTAACTCAAGATTAAACGGAGAAAAGACAAAATAAGATATTATTTATTATCATATGTTTAACATGATTTTGTCTAGGTTAGGCGTCTCCAAAAGAGTAAAAGCTATAAAATAAGTTATTATTTCAAAAGTTTCATCTCCTCGAGCAACACAAGACACTTTCATTTTCAAAAAAAACTTTTTATTTAAAATAAACGCTGATTTTATTTGTGTTTTAAAACTGGCATTTTAAATTTAACGATGGACTCCTATCGAGTCACTTGCTCTGTGCCTCATTTTTAAATTGTATGGCTTTCAAAATATAAACAGATTAGTGTTTCAATTTCCTCAAAATTGTGTCTAGTTTATATTTATAAATTAGTTTAACCCTCACTTAACAAACTTCTCAGTCTGGATTGGATTATGCTTTTTTTTTTCCCCGTATTCGAACAATTGGTTCTTCAAAAGATTGAGTTTTTAAATTTTGTTATATTCCTGCCGCTATTGAATTTGATAGCTCTTCTAGGGATTCTGCGCTTTAGGGTTCCAATTTCGCCAAGTCTCTTTTCTTGGGCCAAATAGAAACGCCAAAACAGCAGTACTTTGTACAATGCCACAGCGGCCATCATGCTTGTTTAGGAGTGGACGTCGGCGATAACCGCAAGGGAAAAAAATCGCCAAATAAAACAAGGGGAACCCTACAGTGCAGAATTTCTGTTCTTGTAGTATTCTGACCCATTGCTTCATATATTTTTTGAGTTATTGAACATGGGTATACTCCATGTGTATACGTTCAGCAACGTATGTTCATACATGATACATTGAAATTCATGAAAAGATTTCATTTTTGTTTTATACTTCATCTCTTTCTCTCTCTTTTTTTAAACTTTTTACATACAGGTTGATATTATAAATAGAGAGATTCAGCGTAGAAAATTAAATCTTAGAATTTGTGACTTGAAATAGTTCTCAAAGTAATAAAATTAAATTCTCTTTATTTTAATTTTTTTTTATTTTGATGCACTTTATTTATTTAAGTAAATAAAGTGCATCAAAATAAAAAATTGAAGAATTAACTATTTTTTATTTTTATGTATTCAAATTTTGTTTGCGCTTTATTTTAAATAAGAATTCTTAAAGGCGCACAATTATTTTTATCCGAATTTGTAATACATTAAAATATATTTATTAAATTAGAATTCAAAATCATTTTTGACTTTTTAAATTAAATTTTTTATTGTGTTTATTTAAAACTATTCTTTTCCTCTTTTCATTTAAAATTAAAAATTCTAGACTTTGATCAAAATACATTATTATGATTGAAAACTCTTTGAAAAAGCGAAAGTGAAATTTAATGAATTTCAGAGACCGAGATTTCATTTGTAGAATAACCTTCACCTATTCTATTAATATTTTTTAAGGTAAATAGTATCAATTCGTGCAATATTTCTCTTTTAATGCTGATTCATTTTAGTGACATTTCATCAATCTACTTTTATTTGGTGAACTAAGGTTGTTGCATTTAATTTCTTTCTACAGGGAAATGATCGGTAAAATTTGTGAAATTCATTCCATATAACTATGGTTGTTAAAAAACGTAAAGATTAATGATTCAAACAATATGATAATTCGATACAATTTGCAAAAACCATTTGCAAACATAGAATATCACAACTGTGTCCAGTACAACATTTTATAAAATTTGAGCAGGTTTCGAATTAAGATAGCAGCCCTAAAGTTTAATTTTGAAGCTGTACATAATTATTGTTCCTTTTACCTTAAATATAATGTACAAAAAGTTGGTACATACAAATCAAGATTATAGTTATTTTGCTATTATATTTTTATGTGAGATTAATTGACGATTAATGAAAGGAGCATCGGAACAAATTTTAATTGCCACTTACTAGATTACACAACATAAAGACATCCATTTATCCACCGATGAAGCAACATCTTTTCAAGAACTCTGTTAAAAGCTTTTTCAATCGATTTGTATTCTGTTTGTACTTTCAGAATTCATTATGAACCATAAGATTTCCTGAATGAAAAATTCAAGACGACCACACTTCATTCATACAAAATTAGACATAGGCATAAAAAATGTAGTTTGATGGCATTTTCTTTAAATTGCAACCACTAGTTTTCATCTTAATGGGAATTCCGCTAGTTGTTTTAAATCGGAATTATAATTGTTCAAGCTGCCTTCAGCAAACAGCCTTAGTAGTGAACAACAACAAAAACGCTATTGGTTCTAGAACTAGTTTTCTGACGTCAGAACGTTTGATAATACTGGCTATTTGACACTTGTTGTCAGCAATGCCTTGCATCGTTTGGGGGACGGGCCTTTCTTAATATTGGATGATGATAGGTAAAAATTCATCTGGGCATGACATGGGGTTGGACATTTTTAGAACTAGAACATCGAGTTTTTTTTGAGGGTCATTGACATTTTGTTCTCATGTTCTGGAATGTGCGATAAAGATATTTAAGGGGGAAAAAAAAAAAAAAAAAAGAATTGAGCATAAGAAATTGTTTCTGATTATCAATTCTGAATAGCCTTGGACAGGGGTTTTCCGCTATTCTGCGGCCATTTGGTTTGGAAATTCTTCTCGTTCTGGGTTTTTTTTTTTTTTATTATTTTTTATTATTTCTCTTGACGTCTTTCGTTCTCAAAATAGGTGAAAGTCGTTTTATTAATGAATTCATTTGAAAGGAAGAAGAGTAAAGAAAAAAATCCTTTCGTCTATGCAATGTTTACATGAAGTTTGACGCTGATTTTCACTATACGAAAAGGCCACTTTGTTTGTCTTTAAGGTGAAAAATAATTATGTATGCATAACAGTGGATTTAAATGTGTTGGTTATGAATTATTAATATATTTTGAACTCGTGAATAATACAGAAATATTTCGATTCATTAATTTGTTAATTTGGCATGATTAGTGAGCAAATTGTCAGAAATTTATAATTCAATTTGATTTTTTTTTTTTTATCAAGTGAATTAATTAATCAATCAATCAATTTAAATCAAATTTGATAAACATTATTCAGATTTTATTAAAGAGAACAATTAAAGTAAACAATAATACTTTAATAATTGTTGTTTACTTAATTATTAAAAATTTTATTAAAGTAAACAATAATTTTAATTTTAAGGATTAAAAGAAAGTTAAACAAATTCAAAGAAATGGATTGTAATTGTGAAGCTTGTTTTAAAAAAATGCTATATATTAAAATAAAATAAGTTTTGAATTTGCAGACGAATGTAATGTAGGAAATGTTTGAAATGTAGGAGATTGTATCTTATTTTCACAAAATTAAAAAAAAATACAAATAATTGATTCTTAAATGAAAAAAAAGTAAAATTATGTTATCCTTAAATTTCAGAAATTTTTTTCTGAAAATTTTAAGATAGGTTTATTTTTATAAAAACAGAAAGATTATTGTTTATTACTATATTTTTGATTAACAAATAATCGCTTTTAATTTTTAATTGAAAAATAAATATTTCAATACCAAAATATACTAATCAACGTAAATTTTGATATTTATTGTAACTAATGATAGCAAAATCAAGGTAAAAAATTAAAAAATTGGAAACCATGGATATTTTATTTCTACAAATAGTTTTAGAGTTAGCAAAAAATTTTCATATCGCATTTAAAATCAAATTTATTATTTTTGATTAGATTTAATTAACTGTAAATTCACTAATGAATAACATTTCATGATTTAAAATCTTCAATTCTTCCCAATGCCGTTGATAAATCTGGCATTCAAATAAACTACTTTCAAGAGAAAACTTAATGTAGAAATGAGTACAAAGCTAATTGGCAAATTGAATGAACAGATCTATTCATTAGACAACAATTGCATAACAGATCTATTCTAGACAATTTTTTAAAAAATTTGGTTAAAAAAACTAAATGATATGTATTTAGAAAAATAATTATTTGTTTTCCTAAGGTAATTTACAGTTTTGTAGATTAAAAACTGGGTTTCTGAAATAAGAGCTTGTTATTCATTTCAAATATAATATTGTTCATGCTTTTTTAGAACATGTGAAAGTTGACTAAAAGTAACAAACCTTTTTACTTTTAGGCCTTTATGTTATTTCATCAACAAAGATATTAAATTTGCTGATATTTGTACATAATTTGCTGTTGATTAATAAGTTCCACAATTTTTTTTTTTCGATGCATTTAAAATGTACCGATTTGGATATATTTTTAAGGACAACTAGGCTGCTTAAATAAAGCTAACAATGCTTCAGAAATTTAGAAAAATTATCCTTGACATTTAATTTAAATTACCAAGTAAGTATGGGAAATTTTTACGAATTTTCTTCTGAAAGGAAAATAAGCGCAATAAGTGACTGTAATTGTATTCCAAAAAGTTTAAAATAAAATGTGGTCAGAAATAATCAATTGGTCTTTTTACGGTTCTAAAATTTTCCCTTTCATCAACTTTCATTTCAAATGATTTTTTTTTTTTTTTTTTTTTTTTTTTTTTTCAATTTTCACTTTCATTAAATTCATAAACGTGAAATTTACGTCTGATTTCTGTGTAAAAAAAATTAGGTCATCCTATTCGCTTTCACTATTCAGAAAGATCCTGTACTCTAAATCAGTGACCTGCGAAATGTATTTCATTGGTCTCTGTAACTTAAAGTTAACCAATATCATAGGTTCATTGATGGCACGCTTGTCGATTGTTTTAACAGTTTCATTTGTCGTTAAGGCCTCAATTTTTGTAACATGCTTTTATGCATGTCATTGCAACATAGATTTCGCAGATCAAATACCATTAAAATCTAAGTAATCGGTAGGCTGAAAAGTTCGTAGGCTCACATAGATGGCGCTACTAGTATTAAATCCATATGATTTTTAGTTACCCCTAACCTTCAAAAGACACGTGTATAAATTTGACAGCTGTTGCACTATTAGTATGTGAGTTATAGCATTTTTAGTGAAGCAACTTTTGTTAGTTTGGAAAAATTGGATAAAAAGGAATTTCGTGTGTTAATAAAGCATTGCTTTTTGGCAAAAAAAAAAAACAAAATGCTATTGAAGCCAAGGCTTGGCTTGATAAACATTATTAGAACTTTGCACCAGGAAAATCAACCGTAGAGAAGTGGTTTGCTAAATTTAAACGAGGAGAAATGAGCACCGAGGACGTTACACGCAGTGGACGCCCCAAAGAGGCTGTTACCGACGAAAACATCAAAAAAAGTACACAAAATAATTTCTGATAACCGTAAAGTGAAGTTGATTGAGATAGCTGAGACTCTAAAGATATCAGAGGAACGTGTTAGACATATCGTGAATGAATATTTGGATATGCGAAAGCTCTGTTCAAAGTGGGTGCCGAGCGAGCTCACAATCGACCCAAAACAACAACGAATTGATGATTCTAAGCAGTGTTTGGAGCTGTTCAATCGTAATAAACCCGAATTTTTGCGTCGATATGGGACAATGGAGGAAACATGGCTCCATCATTTCACACCGGAGTCCAATCGACAGTCAGCCGAGTGGACTGCACGTGATGAACACTAAAAATGCTATAACTTCACTAAAAATGCTATAACTCTCATACTAATAGTGCAACAGCTGTCAAATTTATACACGTGTCTTGAAGGTTAGGGCTAACTACAAATCTTATGGATTTAATATTAGTGGCACCACCTATGTGTCAGCCTACGAACTTTTCAGTCCACTTGTTAAATTACAAGACATTTCGCGCTATATGTTGATATAGTATACATAAAGACGAATGACTGTTGCAGTGTGACAGAACAGACATTTACCTCTCAACTTACAAAAATAGGAAGTTCTCTGATAATATTAATACTCCGATTATAAGAAAAATTCTCGATTTATGGGTTGCTCATTTGTGCTCGTGAGGATTGGGAATTAAAAAATGGCTCAAAAAAAAAAGTGTTCGATTGTATAAGCATTGAGTTGTTAACATCATAGTGAAACACTGGTCATTTTGTGCACAGTTTTGGGCTAATTGGACTGTTTAATGTGGATTCTGAAACCACAAACAAACATCCATGCCACGGCCAGGATTTGAATCTGAAACCTGTGGTACCAAAGGCCAAAGTGCTAGCCAATTGGCCATCAGACTGTTGATGGATTTGATATTTTAATACTTTTGTGATATTTTTTTCCTGCGAAATTCTTTTTTGATATTTTTCAATCAATAATAATTCATTCATTTAACTTTTCCAGAGAGTTAATTTAGGACTTAAAGTTGTTTCTGTAATTTTCCAAATTCTAGATGTCCAAAACCGATATTAATGCTCTTAAATAAAACATATGTACCATTATTTTTGATAGACAAGAGCCTTCTTGTTTCCAAAATTAATACTTCAATCGAGCTGTCATAGAATTATTTATATTTCATGAAAATAACCATGAATAAAATAAATGACTACGGAAACAACGATTGATAATGTACATACGAATTAATGAATAGTTATGATGAATAAATTCTTCTGAAAACTGCATTTGTTTTAAAGAAAATTTCGCTGTTTTTAAAAAAAAATAACTATATTCTTTAAAGGAAAATTTTCTCTTAAAAAGGAAAGATCAAAGGAAAAAAAAAAATTATTTTATTTTAGAATTTTTATACATACATAAAAGATTTTGATTTAAGTAATATAGTTTGTACAGAATTATCTGGTAGCATTGACTAGTTCCCTTTGTTTATCATTTGATTTAAATACGATTTGTACAATAAAAAAAGTTCATAGATAGAATTTTATGCTTCATTCGGGTAAAGTTATGCATGGATTTCTGAAGTGCACATAGTCATTGCAACTTAGCAACAAAAAAAAAAAATTGTGAAATTATTTAACTTCGTTCTTTTAAAAATGAAAAAAATTTGTACTGGTAGATAATGTAGTAAAAAGTAAATAAAGAATGTGATGCAAGATATTTCATTAACTAAATAATCATTCTGGTATTTCATTGGATTTTAGGGGCCTGATGGTGAAGTGGCTGGCACTCGGTACCACAGGCTTCGGGTTGAATCTCGGCGGAGCCATGGATCTTTATAGTGGTTCGGGATCCACTTTAAACCGTACGTTCCGGTTTAATAGGATCGTACAGCGTTGCGAGGGGGTAGTGGGACTCGCGTCCGTAGTCTATCTTCGAGCTACACGTGGCTCCTGGTGCTCAATGAGTCACAGCGGTGCAGCCTTTGCTGTTGGCATAAAGATTAACTGTCTCTGTATTGCCGGCTGCATTAGAACAACACCTCATTGGATTTTAGTTTTTATAGCAACCTAATGTAAAAATGAGGAATCAAATGGTTTTTATTCGTCCATTTTTTAATATTTATAACTATAAGTGGTATAATGATCTAAACATGCTTACGCATTTTAATATATTAACAAATACATCTATATCTTGGCTAAATTTTAAAATGAAACAAATTTTTAGCAGTAAATATCTTGGAGGAAAAAAAAAAAATTGTTTAGATAGGGATTCTGCATCTAGGCTAACACGCCACTAATACTCTTCTAAAAAGAACAAGGAATAAAATATTTTTCAAAAAAAAAGTTTGACGCCTGTATCTCATTTACGAAAATAAAAGGACTACCCTTTGTCAGAACAAAATAATTACTCATGAACAAAAAATTTGCTTTAAAAATATTATCAAGAACGAGAAAAAACCCTGAGATTTTTTTAAATATTTCAACATAATTATTTACATAAAAAGTTAACAAACTACAGTTTTTAACATATATATTTCAGTTTGAACTAATTTAATTGATCTTGAATA
The DNA here is from genome assembly GCA_021605095.1 of Caerostris extrusa. Classification (NCBI taxonomy): domain Eukaryota; kingdom Metazoa; phylum Arthropoda; class Arachnida; order Araneae; family Araneidae; genus Caerostris; species Caerostris extrusa. The sequence goes on along the minus strand of BPLR01004875.1, from coordinate 80,124 downwards.
TTCACGATTTTTAATATTAAGGTTCTTAATAAATAATTTTTAATATAAGGATCTTAAATATTAAGGTTATCAGATTTAAAAAAATTTTTAATTAAAATAAAGGAAACGAGCTTTTTAATTTTATTTTTCAGGAATCCTATCATCAATTTCAACATATTTTTATTTTTTGTCTATTCGCTGAAATAGTGAATTCTAATTATAAAAAAAAAAGATTTTAGTCTTTTGAATCAATAAATATTTATAACTTGTATAAAAATATAGTACTTGTAATAGTATTAAATGATATGCAACTTTGTTCAATGTTGAATTTAATAACCTATTACAACAAATGATCAGTCACTTTTTCTCTGTATATTTATATATTCTTGCGTGCATTTTATTGGTAAATACCTTAAATCATCATGCTATTGGTAAGAAGTTAAACGCATGTTATGTTATGAAATATTTATTTGCAAAATATGTAAAACTAACCAGCATGAGCCTACATTTCCCGGATTTTAATAATTGCAATATTGTTTTTCCAGACTATTCTTGAGGTAAAAAAATGAAAATATTTTTGGAAAAATGGCGTTTCATCAAACGTTTTATTAAAATGGTGATTCTCGTCTTTCAGGCAACAGAAGGTCTAGTGAAATCTATTTTTTAAAATCATTTTCAAAATGATTCATAATTTTCAATACAGTTGTCTTCAAAAGAATTTTTTTTTTTTTTTTTTTTGAGATTATAGAATTTGAGAATGAAATAACATATTTTTTTGTTGTTGTTATCTTGGATGACAATAAATTTGGATCGCAATTTCCTTGAATTGTTCGTTTCATTTGTTTTATGCATTTGTAAGACCATTTTAAAAATCAGCTTATTTTGCGGATTACTTTGTTTAATACAGAGTACTTAACTGACAATCAGTTTTGAGGAATTTTGTTTATAATTAAGCAGTCTATTGGGTTTAATATCTGTTAGCATTTTGATAATTATATAAAATCGCTAAAAATAAAGATATTTTGTTATTATGTTTATAGGTAATATGATCAATTCATTCCTTAAAAAATGATAACAACATTGGCTTACAAAATATATGAATTGTACGGCATATACAGGTAGATTATAAAAAATTATCTCGATATATGAATCCCTAGGTATCATACCGTTAATAGAAACTGAACAAAATTTTGATTTTATTTTGAGGTATACTCTCAAGAATCTTATGAAAAACAACAGTTAAACTCTGACAATTTCGGTTACAGTGACAACATTTTACTTATGGCTTAGTCATATGATGGACACTAATTCAATTTTCTTTGCATTCACAACTTTAAAAACGAATAGACTCCATGGCGATTATGATAATAAATTTCACGTCGATCCAAATTGACTAATGAAAGTTTTCTAAGCCCTCCCTTTCCATGTGATGGAAGACCATTATTCTTCCACTGCATCTTCAATACTAACATCGTAACATGTGGGACATCATGCTGATTAATGATAAAAGATGTATTCAACTTTTACAAAATTAATGATCTCTTTACAACAAAATACACTCATGTCCATAAATTAAGGATAATTCAGAATCACACAGAAATTGAACTCTAAAATAAAAATTTCACCTGTAGAACACATCTTTCACACACACATCTTGAAGAAGAATATGCAAATTACAGGAGCCACCAGATGGCGTGGATAATACGTCACAATAACGAGTGTAAGAGAGGGGTATATAAGGAATGGTGGCAAAGAAGTAAAATTGTTTACAAGCGCTTTAAAAGCCTTTCAGTGCAATAACCGCATAGTTGGCACCGCAACAGTGGTCTTGTGTGATGTTTTCCGACGAGTCCAGGTTTAGTTTGCAGTCTGATTCTCGCCGGACTTTCATATGGAGAGCGCCAGGAACTCGTTACCACCAAGAGAACACCATTGAACGACATCGTTACGGTGGTGTAGGATGGCTCGTTTGGGGAGGAATTATTCTTGGTTCCAGAACTGACCTGCATGTTCAGAGCGTAACGATGACAGGCCACATCTATCGGGATGTCATTCTGGAGCAACATGTACGTTTGTTTCGGGGCGCCATGGGTGCTGAATTTCTGTTTATGGATGACAACGCCCGTCCTCACCGTGCAAACATTGTAGACGAATGCCTTCAATTGGAGGATATCACCCGTATGGATTGGCCAGCTTACTCACCGGACTTGAATCCAATAGAGCATGTGTGGGATATGCTTCGCCGACGAATTGCAGCCCGTCAACCCCTCCCCACCTGTCAACCGGAACTTCGGAGGGCATTGCTTGATGAGTGGTGTAATATTCCCCAAGATCAGATTGACAATTTGATACTCAGCATGCCTAGGCGTTGTAAGGCCTGTATTGCATCGTCCGGGAGACTTACTCCATATTAACCATCATACTAACCATGTTATACTGTTTTTTGTAAATAGGTTCTTTTTGAAATTTGCTCCAGGGAGTAAAAATCGCAATTTTTATTAATTATGTCAAACATATAGCATCTTTTTTTGCTCTTTACCTTTTGTTTAATAAATAGACTTTACAAATAAGTCAAATTTGTTTTTGCTTCTGTCTCTTTCTTTGCCTGAACTTCATTATCCTTAATTTATGGACATGAGTGTATTTTTTGAAATAGCCCTCAATATTTCTCTGTCTTATTATGTGGTATATATTTAATAATAATTTTGCGAGAAAAATTGAAAATTAAGAAAGAACAGATGTATTATAGAATATGCAAATTGAAAGTAAACAAAGTTGGCAAAAAAATTAATTACAGTTTTACTATAGTACTTGTTAACAAGTCACAAATTATTTGATGCAAAGCTCATATTTAAAGATTAGTCTATGTTGTTCTATGTCATAAACGAAATTCTCAGCTATAAAAGAAGTCTGGATGCATCTTAACATTTTATATTTTATGACATTTGCGTAAGAAACTTTCTTACTTCAGGGATATGATTTTTATGACCCAGAATTTATAACTCAAGTTGTTTATTTCAAAACATTATAGGGAGAATGACAGCACTTGCGTAATATTTTTAAAGAAGAAAAATTTTAATTTCAATTTCGATTCGATAAAAGCAGCTTAATGTTAACATACTTTATTGAATATTATTGAGAATAACAAAACATGCAATAAAATGAAAGTAAAATAAAATTTAATTATGTTTCCTCAACATAGATGCAAAAGTCTCATATAAAATTAGCAATATTGTTCTTGTTCTTGACTATACAAAATTTAATCTACTAAATTTAATCTACTAAGGATATATGCATGACAATTATTTTCAAGTGAATAACTTTTCATACGACACACGAATAAGGGACAGCCTTTTATTATTATCGATTTAACGATGTATGAAAGTTGAATAAATTAAGAGGTGATTATTTAATTCCCTCTTATTCCGGTGTAGATTGAACCGAATTCATAACGCGCGTAATGTTTCGAAGGAAATAGCAATCTAATCATACCTCATTAGTCTGAGTTTCTACGTTCATTATCGCCAAATTCTGGTTAAGGACATGATTCGGGAGCAATGGTAATTTTTTTTTTTTTTTCTTAAATTGTTGTAGAGCATTGGTAACTTTTTAAGGGCACAATTTAACTGAATGAGATTTGTCATATATCAGTAAAGAAGATAAACATTTTTTAAATTATATTTTTTAATTATTACTTATAATTTAGTAAAAGATACATTTTCAGATTAGAAGTGAAAAAAAAGTTTTAAGTGATAAAAATCTTAATACTTTTTTTTAAAAAAGTCATTTAAAATACTATTTTTTATTTCAATAGCAATTTTCTTCTCTCATATTGATTAATGTATTCCAAATGTTAAAAAAAGCTAGAAGAATTGTAAAAGGAACAGAATCCTTAAAAAATAGCCAAATTTTATATTGTTTTAAATGATTTACAGATAATCTTAATGACATGTGCTAGATACAATTTAAACATTTCTTAAGTATATAGTTAAATTAAGTATTAACTATTTTAACTTTTACAAAAAATTTATTTTTATCGATAGGTTAATAGATGATTGGTTTGGATTGCCGCGCTTCGGTCATTTTTTGCACACTTTAGGCTCATTAGACAGGGACCTACAATTTAATGTGGATTCCGAATCACTTACAAACATCCATGCCACAGCCGCCATTCGAACCTGAAGCCTGTGGTACGTACCAAACTCCAGAGTACTAGTTAATTGGCAATCAGGCAGCCAGGTTAATCGATGAAGCATTAAGTAGCAGACCTCCAGGCCAGGTAACACCAAATCTGCAGTAGCTATGCCAATGTCTACAAACTTTTGTATTTTTCAGAAGTATTAGAAAATATATACTTTAATGGCCTAGAGGCCAACAGACTGGAATTTTCCAACAACATAGATTGATCAATACATTTCAGCAAGAAAAGGCGTAATAATTTCAAAAATTATACCAAAAAGAGACGCTCATAAAAATGAAGCAACTTGTAAAATGTAAAATTATTTCAATAATAAAACCCTAATTGCAAATATTTTTAATAATTTAAACTTATTTCTGAGAAAGAGGACTGAAGATGCGAACATATAAACATTCGTAAACTAGTTCTGTTGATGCTAAACGTGATCTTCATTAAACTATTTAATAAATTTGTAATTTTTTTTCTGAATTGTTTTTAATAAATAATGGTTAAAATGAATCGATTTATTTAACGATAGCGATTGGTTAGGGGTCCCTCACTACTTATATAGAAGATTTCTAGCCGATTCACCCAAGTATAGATGTTTTAAATTGGAGGCCTGTCCCACTGTTCTTATAAGAAAGAAAAAAAGGAAAGCATTCTAATCGAGAACTAACATTTCAGCTAAATATATAAGTTTAGTATATACTAAATGTATTCATACTAAACATTTGAGTTATATAATTTCTAAAACTTGGAATACATCATCCATCAAGCCAAGATGACTGCAGAACAAGTTACAAAATGCCCCAACCATGTACTTTTTCAAGAAATTCTCAATAAGTTAACAGAAATTGATCATATGACTTCTTTCTCCTTAATTAACTCATCATCTTAAGTCAACAAGGTTGCCATAAGGCACATATATGGCAACACTGTTGATAGACCTATATGCTTTCTGGATAGTAGCATCCTTCAAACAATACATATCAAAACTTCATGACATTCTTTTTACAGCTTACAGTGGTTTTAGTGATCCCAGTTTTGGAATTTTCTACACGATGGATAAAAGAATTTCGTGTGTTAATTAAATATTGTTTTTGATGAGGAAAAAATACCGTTGAAGCCAAACAGTGGCTTGATAAGCGTTATGGAAACTCTGCACCAGGCAAATCAACTATTACTGAATGATATGCTGAATTTAAATGCTTTCGTACAAAAACAAGCGGTCAAAAACTCAAAATTCAGCAGGAGGAGGTTATGGCTTCCGTATTTTGGGACACACACGGTACTTTGTTCATCGACTATTTTGAGAAAGGTAAAACTGTCAATAGCGAATATCACATGTCATTATTGGATCGATTGAACGTAGAAATTAAGAAAAAAAAATGCTGTTTCAGCAAGATAATGCCCCATGTCATAAATCGATGGTTAAATTGAATGAATTACGCTTCAAATTGCTTCCCCACTCACCATACTCGCCCCCTGGCCCCCATCTGCTATTGGCTTTTTGCAGACATCAAAAAGATGCTCTAGGGAAAGAAATTTGTTTCAAATGAAGAAGTGATTGCAAAAAACTGGGGCCTGTTTTGAGAGCAAAAACAAAACGTTCTACAAAAAAGGCATCGAAAAGTTAGAGGATCGTTGGAATGAATGTATCACTGTTGAAGGAGAGTATGCTGTGAATAAAGTCGAATTTTTAAAAAAAAAAAATTATTTTCTTAGCTAGACCGCGGACTTATTGAGTGATATGTTATAATCTATCTCTCGTCTCTAGATTTACGTATAGCAGTCTTTTTATTTGTTTTTCATTCAATTCATTGTGGTATCATTCAATTCAATAAAAATTATTCCTTAAAGAAAGTAAAAAAAAAAAAAAAATTCTTCAAACTTAAAAATAGAAAATTATAGGTGTACCGTTGATCATTTCGAGATATCTTTTTTTAATTTCTTTGCGAAAGAAAAGAATTTTTCAATATTAAATTTTATGTATATTTTGAAGAGTTTCGATATTAGAAGAATTGAAATACAAAACTTCTCTGAGAATTTGCAAAACTAATAATATGAAAATATTAAATAAATTTCATGAAATGAATTTTTAAAAAGTAGACGCATTCATAAACAATATCCAAGGAAAAATCAGAATCGAAATACGCATGTGTTGCAGTTGTAGCCAGCTGATAAAATGAACTAGAAACGTGCGCAATTTAAAAAATTATATTATAACATAAAAACGTCGAGGATAAGTTTATGTGACTCAGAATATAATCCTTTGTTTATTTTAGTCCCTGATAAAGTCTTTGTTAGATATTTATTAACCTTCTAGGTTCTTGCAGCAACTGCGTTTACCTTTTAATGTTTAATGGGGCCTACGTATGTCTGTGACAAGTTAGTGAGTAAAAGAACGCTTTTATGTCTATTGGTAGTATCGAAATAGAACCTAAGGAAAGGGTTTCATATTTCGCAATCTCAATGATATAATGGAAGTCAGTTATCGTAACTTATGTCTGAGTTAGAGATGATTATGTTTCTTTTATTTCAGGGACTTGATCACATGCTATTGATTTATAAAGATTTTCTTTGGTAGAGGCACTTTACACACAAACCTTTCTACATACAAATGCTTAGAGTGTTGGTAAGAATGATTCAGGATATGTTCTAAAATATCTAAAATATAAGGGCCTGAATGGTCGAGTGGCTAGCGCTCGGTACTACAGGTTTCTGGTTCGAGTTCCGGCGGCGCCATGGATGTTTGTAGTGGTTCGGAATCCCCTTTAAACAGTAGGTCCCGGTCAAATGTGATCGTAGAGCGTTTTGAAGGGGTAGTGTGATTCGCGTCCGAAGCCTATCTTCAAGCTACACGTGCCCCACTGGATAGTGCTCAATGAGTAACGTCGGTGCAGCCCTTGCTGATGGCACAAAGATTAATGTCTCTGTATTGCTAGCTGCATTAGAAAAATAACAACACGTTCTAAAATATGATTTTGCTCTAATCAATTTTTAACAAATGCGAGATCTGCGAGCACACATATTGGTTTCTGGTATTGTATTTATCTATTTTTAAAAAAAAATAGTACGGTTAATTGCGTTATGCACGAATTACAAAAGTGATTCAGTCAAACAAGGTAACTTTTGAACCAATTTATTTGTTAAAATTATATTCATTCGTAAATATTAGAGCTAAACATTGCATTTGCTTACTCAGTCCTATAAAAGTATATCTCAACTAATTTCCATATGAATTTAATGGTGCTTCAGTTGGAAAGAAAGTATTGTTTGTTAGCAAAATTAGACAATGAAATATTAAAATGTGATTTGATTTCAACAGTAGATGTGCTCATTTCTAATTATTTGTATTTTAGCTATCGAGAAAAAGCGATTAAAATTATTTAGTTATCGAGAATGGTAAAATTTTACTAGCTATCCAGATTGGAAAATTCATTTTCAACTGAAACAAAGCTTCTTCAACCTGCTAAGGTTGATATTTATGAAAGTATCAGTAAAACTATCTTTTTTTTCCCTCTGCAAAAGATGATTTCTAGAAAGGTAAGTGAAAATCATTTTGCAAAAAGGAATTAGTCACCTGTATGCAGATTATGTTTCTATTTCATATCGAACTCTTTAATAGGCTGTGATGCTTAATTCCTCAGGTCTAAAATTTGTCAGACTGTCTGGAAATGGGGGAAGGATATTTAATAAGTGCGTGGGTAAGTGAAGAAGATGCAATTTCAATTCAACTAAGGAAATAAAATAAAGAGAAGACAAACAAGACCTAGTACTGTTAATATATTTATAATGATTGTTCTCTTCTTGAAAAAGACCCAAGGTTTCAATAAGTATTTAGTGACAATTATCATTTTATTGTACTTGCTTATTGTGGTTGAAATTAAACTGGAGTTGCCTTGTACTTTGAAATTTGTCTTGTGTGAATCTTAGTTATCTAGGCTTGGAAAGTATTTCCATTGAGTTTGAGAATGCGAACTCCCCAGTATATCTCCCTAAAAGTATTTTTTCCAAACATGTGGCATTATGAATCAACAATGGTGCATTATGCATTATGCTTTTATATTATATTCATTGTAAAAATAAGACGGTTTGGTATATATTGCTAAAAAGAAGTAAACTTTTATCCATCAGATTGTCAACAAGCTGAAGGAGGTTACATGACGCAGGAAGCAGAAATTGGCATTGGGAAGAAAATGTTACGAAAGTTTATAAAAAATTGTAGAGTTCGACAATTAATGACATTAAAATATACTTAGAATTTTGGTACTGGAGTTTAAGAAGAATTTAAGGAAATAAATAAAAAATGAATGAATTTAAAGAAGAGTTTTTTTTTTTTTCCATATCGACTGCAATTTTTCATTTAAATAATCTGAGAATTATTATTCCAATAGCAATATCTTATTAAACTTCGCATTGAAAAATATAATTAATTTCGATTCCTCATATGAAAGGTCATTTTTAAAAATATCACAAATGGCTTATCTTTTTTAAACCTTTTCCAGGAATAATATTAAAACAGCTATATTTCAAAAAAATTCTATAATCTTGAGTTTTAAAATTCGTGATGAACTATAAAAAAGATTCACTGGTATTCAATAGCATATGACAATAAAATGCTTTAAATGAAAAGATTTTATGATTGGAGAACTCAGTATTATTCTATATTATCATTATAATTATCACACGTAAAGGATACTAAAAACAGGTAAATTAATTTAGATAATATATGCATAACATTTTATTTCATTATTATAGCACTTCACTAAAGATTGTATATATATATAATTTGTTCTACAAAGGTCTCGTTTTATTATCACACAGCTGTCTAAATATTAGGAAGAAATGGCCATTATGCTTTTTTATATTATACTCATTGTAAAAGTAAGACGACGCAGTACATATTGCTAAAAAGGAGTAAACTTTTATGGATATAAATAAAACGGAAACATCTCTTTTCCAGAAACAATAACGAGCACCCAGCGAGAGAGCAGAGCTGCCCTTGAAACACGTTGAGCGAAAGAGTGGATGGCTCTGAACTTTCTAGACGACTGCTACTTGCACGTGATGTAAACATTCGACTGAGAAAAAAACCAGTTTCTGTACGTTTCGGTTGACAATGTGCCGAAACAAGAACAGAGTAACCGTTACGTCCTTTTACAATGTTATGATGAGAATCATTAAGAATGTTTTGATAATTAGAATAGTGGGGATTTTGTTTTTCTTCCCGTGATGTGTGGATGCGTTGAAATACTTGGCGGGAAAAACCTTTTTTAAGATATAGAACGAAGATATTCCAAAATAATTTTCCAAGTCGAAAAAAAAAAAAAGCGTGTAAATAAAAATGCAATTGTAAGATATTCTAGAAAATTAAAGTGTTGATTGTAGAATTAGCAGCAAACTTGCCACTAAGAGAGTTTAGTTTAGTTAATCGCTCTGCGGTCATTTTTTACACTAGTTTAATTAGGCTGGAGCCTACAGTTTAATGTGGTTTCCAAACCACTCACAAACATCCTTGCTATTGCCAGAATTCGAATCTGAAGCCTGTGATACCCAAGGCCAGATAGCTAGCTAATTGTCCATTAGGCCGCTGACAATAGGATAGATAATAGACAGATATAGCAAATATCAGTTGCTAAAGCAAAGTGACAACAAATTATCTGATTTAGGATCACTGCTTATCATTAACACTTCCACTGCAGAAAGAAATAATACAAAAGCTATTTAGTACATATTTTTTATTATTTCTATCACTAAAAATTCAGCAAATTTTGGAAAAATTTCTGTTTAATAATATTTTATAATTTTAATAAATTAAGGCAAGTAGTTTCTTAAATATTTTCATTTGCACCATCCTTAAGGAAGAAAAAAATCAAGTTTTTCTTCACTGTTGGCGTAACTTTGATACATTATTCAGTTTTTTCTTACAGTAACGCATACAAACAGCAGAAATGCAGTAGTTCATTCAAATGTAAAGGATTTTGAATATAAATTTGCGAAAATATTATCAATAATTAAAATGATTCAATGTATATATTGAATTGTAAGTATAATTACGACCCAATATTTTTTATAACTACAAAATTGATTCCTTTTTTCAAAATCAACGAAATGAATATTTTCAAATAGTTTTTATCTGTTACATAATCAAAATGCTCTTTCTAGATTATTAAAAAAATATTCTATTTTGCCCAGAAATTTGTTGGTAACCCAATGGAAACAGAATACTTCAGCTCGAATAGGTTGTATAGGTATAGAAAGAATTGGAGTCTTAAATATTTTCCGGACATAAAATTGGTGTTTTCTGCCAATCAGAAAAATATATGTAATATTTCCAGTAAATTGAATAGTGTTTTTATTAAAGAATACTTTTAAGATTTATTTAGTAGTTTACTTAAAGGATCTGGAGATTTGGTTTGGTTTGTTGCTATACTGCGGTCATTCTGTGCACACTTTAGGCTAATTAGATCGGGACCTGCAGTTTAACGCGGATTCCGAACTCCTCACAAACATCCACGCTATCGCCAGGATTCGAACCTGAACCTGGTAGCATGGATGTTTGTGGAGTGGTTCGAATCCACTTTAAACTGGTGTAATTAGATTAAAGTGGGCACACATGTGGCCGTAGAGCGATAAACCAAACCTCTCCAATCGTTAGGGATTCATAAATTTTGATAACCTTATACTTAAGATTGTTTAATCAAATGCTTGAAATAACCATGATAATATCAACGCTCATAAGAATAATATTCGTGAATATTGTGCGATCTAAAAAATATTTAGATAATTTTGGAGTAATATTAAGATCAGTTTATTTTTCAATGATTTAAATTATTGGTAAATGGAAAAGTATTATTTTTGTCCTAAGCCATTGAGAAAACTAAGTCCCGATACGCATTCTATTTCATGTTAATTTGAATAGTTGAAATAGAATAAAAAACTCACTTTTCAGAATAGTTGATTTCATCCGATGGAATGAAAGTGATTATTTCGATAAGCTTCAACTTCTAAACTGTTTTAGAAGAGTTGAGCAGTAGAGCAGGCGATAGTGAAAGAATTTTCAAGTTTGCAAAGAATTTTTTTTTATGCTATAGAGAAAGATATTACAAACAATAAGAAATAAACTAAATAATTTTTTTTTGAAGAACTTGGTATAAATATTATTTTGTGAAAGAAATATTCAGTATTCATATAAATAATCATGAAAACTGAATCACTCAAAGTTAAGAATCATCATAATTTTAAAAATGCAAAAAAGTTCTCATTTAATAGATCAATAATTCATTAATAGGTATTGAATGATTTATTCGGGGTTTTTTTTCTAATAATTAATCTATTAAATATACGATGCATAATTTTTTCAAAACAATTAGCAAAAAAACCTTCAAGAAAATGCACTGATAATGATTTTACTCCTAATTCCATACTACAAATTATTTTGATTAGCTGTCTTTCTTCAAAATATTTGATTCTACCATTTGAATGGTAGCTCTCTGGAACTCGGTGCCACAGGTTTCGGGTTTGAATCCCGGCGGTGCCATGGATGTTTGTAGTGATTTGGAATCCCCTTTAAACTGTAGGTTCTGGTCTAATAGGACTACTACTACACTACACCACACCACATCACTGTGCGTAGAGATGAGTTTCCCCTTTTTACAGTTTGGGAATAATGTGGGGGAGAGAAGTCTGACTGGATTCCGTGACGCTCTATGGTCATATGAGACCGGGACCTACGGCTTAAAGTGGATACTGCAAACATCCATGGCACCTCCGGGACTCGAACACGAAACCTGAGGCACTGAGAGCCAGAGCGTTAGTCACTCAGCCATCAGGCCGAGGTCTAATATGACTGTAGATCGTTGGACATAGGGCTGATAACCCTGCTCCGTAAAAAGAAAACATCTCCTGTTTAGAAATCTGCCAGTAGGCTGACGGCCTTCGCCCGCCACCGGGGGCAGTTGCGCCACTGATGATGATGATGGATAAACAAATAATATAAAAGTATTAAACCAATATTTCAAGGATATGGGTATGACAATAAAAACTAGCTATCAAAAGTAAATTATTTGCAAGTAATATATGCATTAACTATTTCAACAAAACTATTTTCTTTTAAGAAATTTAGAATATAAAAAAGCATGTAAGACATAAGATTTTTATGTTCAAAAACTTCCTTATAGTTTTACTCAAATTATGAAATATAATTTCCTTCAAAATATTTGATTCTACTTTTTTGAGTAATGATAAACGAATAATATAAAAAGTAATAGGTCAATAATATATCAAGGATATCAAACCTAAAAATTTATATTCCATTGTTTTTAGACAACAAATTTTATGTAATTTTATTTTCTATTGTTCATCTCCATTTAAAAAAATGGATGCCAGGTACTTCTGAGTAAGTTTTGAAATATGATATGAATAAAATATAATAATTAGAGAATAAAGTTCAGGAATCAAGGCATTTGCTCGTGAATCTGCATGTTTTTATACCTTTTCAAGGTATTTAATTTTAGAGCTCTTAATTTGAGAAATAATATCATTGCATATAAATTCTTTAGCATTCAAAAATAATATTTAAAAATTTTAAATAAACGAAATATTTCTTTGAAAATTTTTATACACAATTATGGAAAATATTCTTAATAAGATAGGGATTTTCAACTATTTAACTGAAAGTTTTTACATAATAATTAAATGTTTTACATAATAATTAAATTTAATTATGTTTTATTTAATAATTAATGAATTAAATGTTCACATTTTAATTAGTTATTTTTAATTAATTTATTTCTTAATAGCTTTTACATAATTAATTAATTTTTAACTTATTATTCAATTAACAAAATGAAAACGTAAACTGCCTTTTTAATTACTTATTATAAAATCCTATTCTATTTTAACTCTTCATTTATTTTTACATTCTAATCAAAGAAAATTTTTGTAAAAATATTTCTATTTTCGTATTCATATTTTTGTACAAGTACTTCTTTTTTAATTCCTACATTTTACGTAATTTTAAAAGAAAAGAAAACAACATTATTTAAAATTTTATTTCTTAATCTTATATAGAATTCTTAAAAATTTATTTTTAAATTTTACTCAAAAATATCATTCATATAAATATACGAAAAACATTGTTCTGTATTTGGGCTAATTATATTGAGTTAATAAAATTAAAAATTTTAATTTATTATACATTAATTTACTTATCTAATGGAAAATATTTCATATAGAAATATTTAACATTGTAGTTAAACGCATTAGCATTCCAAAAAAAACAGCAATTTTCAGTTTAAATGCAAATATATTTTTTAAAATAGATAAAAATATTCTCTGTCCTTTAGCAGAATACAATTTATTAAAGATAAATAATTTCATTTATTTATAAATTGAAATAACATACCATCGAAATTTGTAATCCATCAAATCAAATACAAAATTGTTCTTAAAATACAAACAACGTCCATTTCGCTTTCATAAAATAAATCGTTTGCGCATTTGTGGTGAAAAAAATTATCTTGTTGCCACAAAAATAAATGTAAAAATATGTTATTATTGCAATGTTTAAGAATGAAAAAACGATGAACTTAATCCTTTAACTTACATTTGCAATAGATTTTTTTAAAAATTTAACATATAATTGACTAATATCTAATTATTATTATTTTCTGTTAATTACAACGAATTATTTCAATAGTAATTAATACTGAAAACTAAGGCATTTTTGCAGTTTTCTAATATTTCTGAACATTTATACATCGCCGGGAATATCTATTGAACAACTAAATATATAAATATATACATTTTATTTTTACAATTTTATCAAAAAAAGAGGATAAAATATATTTTTAAATGGTTACAACTGCTTCGATTGTTAATAAAAAAAATTAATATGAAAAACAATTTTTTTTTTTTTTTTTTTTTACATTTTATAAAATATTATTTCTTATTCATTACTAATATGAATTACAATTATCAAGTTAGACGTTGATTTTAAGAAAATATCACATATTAATAAAAAAAAAAAATTATATATCCTACCATCTATTTCACATGCCAACATGCAAAGGCAACTCGAAACATAATGCTTTTTTTTTTTTCTAATGTTTTAGTTTGTATATTTGAGCATTGCAAATTCATAGCTTAGAATCTTATGATTTCATATTTTAAAGTATCAGCTGTATTCACTGGGAAATATTATCTTTTAGATTTTACTATTTAAATGTGGGATGGCCCACCCAAACGATCTTGCAGGCCACTTTGGAAATGCATTATAACTCCGCGGGCGCATATAAAATTATATATGCGCATATCAGATTTAGACCCACTATATACATTTTTGGAGTGAAAAATTTAAACATAATGAGTTATTACTATTGTGTTTACTATTATTCTTACAAGTAAACATAAATAATATAATTATAATGATGCTAAACGCACATTGTAAAGAAATATATAACACTCAAAATGAACTATAAATATAATATATATATATATATATATATATAAATGAAATAAAAAAAAATGAAATCATTCAAAAATATTTATTTTACTAGTGCGATATGTGTTTCTCACTCTTTCCCGTAGCTTTTGCAAATCAATTTCAATTTGGGTATTTGCACATCGTTATGAGTGTTGCAGTCCGTTATGTTTGAACGTATAAAATAAATATATTTTGTGAAAGTGTGATGCATTTCACGGGCCGGAAAATTGTTCAAAGCGGACCGCGGGTTGGCCACTCTAGTTTAAATAAAAAAATGTTTTCTTTATTATTTATGCTTAATTTCCTTTCAAATGAAAAAATACATGATAAAAATTAATAATAAAATTGTTTAAAAAGACAAGAAAAATACTTTAACTTAATTTGAAATAAACAATACTCGAATAAATTACAAAACCAATGTTTATAATACAAGGTTCTCTAAAAACAATAAAGTAGAGATCATTAAATAGTCTAGCTTAGTTATATAGATTTGCCGTTTCATTGTAATAAATTATCGTTAAATTTGAAGCGAAACAATTCTGTCTCTAATAAAATGCTAGGTAAGATAGTGAAATAGCATGTTTAAATGGTAATTTTGAAATAAACGCATAGAAATGGAGGCCTTTCGCCTGCTGATAAGAACATTTTTATTTCAATTGCGCGTGAAAAGAATGGATAATTGGAAAAACACAATCACAAAAAAAAATAATAGGCTTATTTATTATAAAAAAGATAACACATTGGCAGAGTATTTGTTCTCGAAAATTCGATAGCATTACCGAAAGACTTTTAAAGCAGACATCGAATGTTGCGAAAAGGACCCTTATCCATTATTAAACTACGCGGAAAGAAATGTTTTCCTAACCTGCTATGTTTACTAACAACAAAGGGTGATGCATGAGAACCCATTAATTTTTAAGAATAATTTTTAAATTATATTTTTCGTACATATTATTAGTCTTAAAAAAATTTGAAAATTTCTGATTTTAATCCACTTTGGAAATGTACCCTAACTCCGCGGGTCGCATATAAAATTATATATCCCCCTATTAGATTGAGACCCACTGACATTTTCTGGGGTGAAACAGTGAAACATAATGAGTTATTATTATTGTGTTTACTATTATTCTTAACATGTAAGCATAGATATCATAATAATAATAATAATAATAATACTAAATGCACATTGTAAAGAAATCTATAACACTCAAAATGAAATCCTAAATATATATAAAAATAAATGAAAGAAAAAAATGAAATCATTAAAAGATATTTTTTATACTAGTGCAATATTTGTTTCTCCGCTCTTTCTAGATGGTATAGATCAACTTATTACATATTGGAATTTCAAGTCCAAAATCCATTGAAGATAGTTTTCCAGCTAAAGTTAAATTTCTCAACTTGGTCTTTAAGTTATCAAGTTCGTATTTTACAATCTTAGCATTTCTTTCCGAACGAGTATCTATTACCCCACCACCCTCTCTACGAACAATCCCCACTAATTCAACCCCTTTGTAGTTCTATCCCAATTGACTAAGAATCCTTAGATACGAAGAACCCTTCTCATCAGTCAGATTATAAAGACAATAGTTGACTTTTTTTTTTTGAAGAGTTGAATACTTGCAATTCTGCTATCTTCTTCATATTTTAAATTATCTATTTTTCTATGATACAACAAATGTAAACAAGATATTCTAAGCATTACAAAAATGCTCTTGTTTCTCTTCAAACTCGTACAAATATTATAAAAATCTTAACTATTTCAGCATTTTCATTAGCAGTTTATTTTTTTTTTAACTAATTATAAAAATAATTCATACATTACATTCATGAAATTCATTAATAATTATTGTGATATATATATATATATATTGTGATATATATATATATTGTGATATATATATTATTGTGATATATATATATATATATATATATCGTAATATAATGCCCTTTCCCTGAATTTCTCAAATATTTTTTTTATTCCCATAGAATTTTTCTTTCCATTAAAATATAGGACACGTTTGATTATTTTATATTTATGAGTAATAACATAACTTATCTTTATCTAAAATAAAAAAAATAATTATATGTTAAGTCCGGTTTCCTTAATATACAAAGGTACGGAAAAACTACAAATTAAAAACTTAACGCTTAATAGTTTTTTTTATCTAATTAGTAGAATTTTTCATTAATTAAATAAAAGTGAAAAATTGGAGCATTTATTTTATTTATTTCTAGCGTTTTCTTTTTAACCTTAATATCTTTTAAAAAAGGAACAGATATTTTAGTTTTTATATCTTGTTAATATTTACTTAAATATTTTTTTTTTTACAAGTATTCAAAATAATTTATCATTTTTATCTAATAATTAAACATCTCAATAATTAAGCAGAAAGCTTTTATTTTAATATTTAAATATTATTATAATTTTTTTAACATCATGAGAAAAAAATCAACAGGACTCAAACCCCATTGCCTGATCACTACAACACATTTTTGGAATTTTGGATTATTAAGAATCTTCTTTTTCTAAAATTAGAACTCATTCCTCAACCGTAAAGACTTTAATAAATTGTCTCACAAATTGTTTATTAGTTGAAGCAAAAAATTTATTATATTATTTACCCAAAATACACTAAAAATCAAAAGAATTCATTCTGTTTTTGTTTCTATGTGATGAAATAAAAGTAAGTAAAAGATTTTTGTTTGTTGCCATTCAGAATTAGATTAGATGGAAAAAAAGAGAGATCAAACAGATGAGATATTGCATTCAGAAAATGCTTTTCGAATAACTAATAACACACGGAATAATAATATAATCGATATTAATAATGGATGTTTTCCGCAAATATTTCAACAAATTTATCGACGACTGTTGTCATGAAGAAAATAAATTGATACGAAAATTGATATTCGTTGCTTTATGTTCCTCTTAAGTAAAATGGAACACGATTCGAAACATGTGCAGAAATTCTCGTATATATATATATTTACTGCGTCCAAAAAGTAAGACCAATTTTCAATTTAAAATTCCGAGACTTAGGGAATTTCATTTTCTTTTTTTTTTTTTTTAGGTTGCTGGCCTTGACAGTGTGAAATTTGACGTCAAAATATTCATTAGTGTTTCAGTTACGTTTGTCTTCGTGAGACATTAAAACTGATTCTGGCGATTTTTGAAATATCTGAATTAATTGAGCAAAGAACTTGCATTACATTTTGTATGCGGAAACGTATAGAATGTTGCAGAAGGCATTCGGTGAATATTCCTATATCGGAAAGAAATATTTACAAGTGGTATAAACAGTTCAAAGAAGGCAGAGAACGCGTTGAAGACGAAGAGTCCTCTGGTCGACCACCAATCTCAACCGAAGAAGCTGACGTCCAAAAATTAAAGATTTTGTGCTTACAAATTGTCGATTTACAATTAGAGACCTTGCTGGTGATGTTCGAATTTCAAATGGATCGGTCATTTTCATTTTGGGCCTCAAACGCGTCAAATCTCGATTGGTACCGAAAACACTGAAGGCGCCAGCTCACACTGCATTGATTCTTCGGGACGTTTTCGCCAAAAATAAAACCCATATCGTTCTATAACCACCGTATTCACACCGTGCGACTTCTGGCTATTCCGTAAACTCAAAAGACCACTCCGAGGACACCGATTTGACTCGATTGAAGAGATTCAACGTGAATCGCCGCGCGCTTTGAAGTCCATCCCCGGCGGTGACTTTTTAGCATGCATTGAGGATTGTAAAAAAGTTGGCATAAGTGCATCGTGTCCGGAGGGGATTACTTTGAAAGGGATGAAATAAATTTGGAAGAATAAATAAAGAGTTTTTGGAAAAAATTAATTGGTCTTACTTTTGGGCACAGTAGTACTCTGTTCCAAATTATTATACCTATGCGTAGCTGACTTTTACATGCACGTTAATTAGCGGTTTCTACAAATAGCAGTGAAGAATTGCATCTTGTATAACACAGTAATTAATGGATGAAATTTAGCTCTATTCAATAAATGGATGGATTAAAAAGTTAAAATATTCAGAAAATTTTTCAAGGGCATTTTTTTTTTATAATCATGGTTGACGTTAGTGGGGAAGGAAGAATTTAACCCATTATTATAAAACACGTTTTTTCTGAGCATTAGGAAATAATTTTTTTGCCATTTTCTTTTTTGCTCTCTATATTTATTCGCGTTCGGTTAATTTGCATGCGTCCATTCAATTCTTTGACGTCACTACATCTTCGTAATTGTGGCTTCACCTTGAACTCCCTTGGAATCCCCGGTTTTTTTGAAGAACAGTACATCACTTTTACGTTCATTGTATTGGAAAAGAAATTAAGGGAGAGGTCATTTTAAATTACAGCAAGATCACCTATATGATTATTTGCATTTTCCGATGTAAAAAGATTGTTCTCACATTACAAGAATTCTTATCCTGTAATTTATCAGATGATGTTCCTTTATGTAATGGTAATTTATGTATCAAAATATAAATGAATATTATTGCATCATACCATTTTTCATTTTTGTACTTAATGTAATTTAATCGCTTCACATAGTAAATTCTGCACGATTTACGAGGAAGTAGTCGATATTTCCAACACCCACAATAAATACTCTAAGAAAATATCCATACAATAGTTATAAATGTGTTATTCGTGGACCAGTGGTAATGTGCCGCAGCTAGCTTGCAAGAGGGACTTTGGTTCAAATCCTGCTAGTGGCGTCTGTTGCAGACGCTGCTTACAGAAACGAGGAAATTCGATGACGATGTTAGACAGTATGCATAGAAGCATATCGACAGTCATACTGCGGATTTTTCTGGGGGTGGGAAGACATCAAAAAAATTTCCACGTTCAGCGTCCATTTTTTATATCGATGCATTACCATAATCTTATGAACTACATTTTTTACTAAGCGCCTGAATGGCCGAGTGGCTAGCGCTCTGGTGCTCGGTACCCCAGGTTTCGGGTTCGATTCCGGCTGTGCCATGGATGTTTGTAGTGGTTCGGAATCCACTTTAAACTAGGTCCCGGTTTAATATGAGCGTTGCGGGGGCATTGTTACTCCGCGTCCGTGGCTGATCTTCAAGTTACAAGCACCCCCTGGTAATGCAAAGTGAGTCTGTGCAGCGCTGGCCTTAAGGCATCCAAGACAACTGTCTAAGTGTTTGCCAACTACATTAGAAAAAAAAACGTTCTTTACTAATGGATTTAGAAGAATGTGTGAAATAAATTTGATTTTTATTGAACTCGTATATCTGTAAAAACAGTTTTTGCATTAACAAACTCCTTTTACAATTTTAAAATTGTAATGTTTCCCCTCACTTAATAGATATCCTTGTATACTCTGAACTTTTTTGCAAAGAAAATATATGTCCTATAAAAATAATAGTAATTAACAGGTAGAGCTTCTATAAGTTCTTCTTTCATTGGGGATATCCAAGATGGCTTTTGTAAAGTCTTTCAAATCTTACTTGGTTTGCTGTTAAAGCAGTCACTGACTTTGCTACTGGTAGTATTATGGAAGGATATAATTAAATAGCCACGCTACCATTTCATTTTAACTTTAATTTACAAAATTTGAAAAAATAAAAATTATTTTTTATAAAAGAGTTTTTTAAAAATACAAACTAAAATTGGGCCTCTATCTTATCGTAGGAAAATGGGTGCTCTCAAGTTGATGGAGAGGCTGAAGATGTAAAGTGACTTCTGGAGGACTTGCTCTTCTGCACTTCATAGGTTAAGATCACAACCTATTTTTTTACATTTGACAAATAAGCTGTCTGCTGCTTTTGGCATTCCTTCAAAGAGACAACCCTTACTAGAATTAATAAAATCTTATGGACATTTAAACCTGACTATTTATAGCGTGAACGTGATTCTGCCTGTTAGTGAAATATCCTACACTGAGACAGGGTTGAAAATAGTCACTTTAGCTACTATTGGCGAAAGATTTCCGGAACAGCACTGGTTACATGTGTACACTGATGGCTCTGCTACTGGGGCTGATACTAATACTGGTGCTGAAGTTTACTCCAGGGACTGAAGTCTCAACAGGGCCATTAGGGCGAATTGTAAAAATTTTGATGGTGAAGTGGATACCGTTTATATGGCATTGACACAGATCGCTACAGAGAAGAGCAGAACATTGTGATACTTATCTGTTCACAGCCCACTATTAGAACTATTTCTTCTGGTATGCCTTCAAAAGCAGTTATGTTCTTGAATGCCAACTTTTGATCGATTCCTTGATAGAAGGCAGGCGCAATGCTAACCTGCAGTGGATACCAAGTCACTATGTTATTGCGCGTATCGAGTTTGCAGATACCCTTGCTACGGCCGGATCCAACCTTCTTCAACCAGATCCCCCTCTTGTCTAACATAGTATTAAGAGAATTATTACAGCTCTGTTTAAGGCCAGATATCGTGGAATTATTTCCAACTCAGTCAGAGGGAAAACTTGGAGTTTCTTGATGGATAATCCCATTCCATGTGATTTGCCCAGGCACGTAGGGGTAGCCAATTTCAGAACAATAACTGGACATGATTATCTTGGAAAGCCCCTTCACAGATTTGGACTAACAGACTCTCCAATTTGCCCACTTTGCTTGACTCATTCTGACATGAGTGATAACTACTTGAACTACTGTCCTGGACTAATTGAGATAGTAGCTGTAAATAATGCAAAAGATTTTAATTATTTTATGTGTGTTTCTGAACTGTATTGGGCTGCCCGTCATAGACTGTTGGCAGTCATGCCTAGGTCTAGCGGAAGTTAAAAAAATACTCGCTTCTCGACTCCGATTCCAAAACTCTGCTTGAAATGAACATGTTTGAATGCGCAATTAATTATTTTTCTTTTATTGCTGACATAAATTTTGACAATAACAATAAAAAGTCGTAATTTATTTTATAGATGGCATTTTTTTTTTCAATTTAATCTTATCCTAATTAAAATAAAAAGCGACATCTAGCACAATAAATATAAAACATGAATGCATTTAAATGTCACAACTCAGAATAGAAAAGGTGGACAATTATAGTGCATCTATACGTTGTTATGAACCGTTTTATTTTCTTTTGAATCGTTTAATTTCTTTTGAAATAACATAAAAATATAATAATAGAAATAAAAATAAATAAATAAAATAATTGTAGAGAAAAAAAAATTAAAATCACAACTTATTCAACAACAGAGTTCTCGTGTGAACAGTTTATTTCACTTTCTTCCTGAATTAAGACTGTTTTTCCTCAAATAAGGGATTTGGGAAAAAGCTCTGTTTTGACGTCGATTCGTCAATGACGCAATGAAGAAGCAATTTCAAAACATATAATTTTTATTTTGTTAAACAACAACAATTATAAAAACAATTCAAAAAGACTTCTCTTCCTTAAAAACTTGTTGAGTAAAATGACTTTTTTTCCAGTGGGCATTTCTTATTTTTCATGAATAATGTGAATTTTAGGTGTGATTATTTATATTTATTTTAAAAATTTTATAAACTTTGAGAATATATTAATTTTTTTAATGCAATATGTAACATTAGTTGTTGTTGTGACTAATCTCAGTCAGAGCAGCTTGGGACGGACACCCCATGAGTAGTCTAATCATGGATAGAGGGAAAGCTTCTGTTATGATAGAACACCCGTAGGTAGAAGTCTGAGTCGGATCCGTGTCGTTGAAGAAGGTCAGTGCCTTCTGGGAGGACTACCCTCATTTGCTTATCGTATGGGAGAAAACTCGGAAAACTCCGACCAGATGCTTCTTACTAACGAGGCATGATGCTGAATATCACAAACACCATTGAGTTTCCTCGTTTTTTGAAACAGTGTCTACAACAAAGCCATCAGCCGATTGAACCTCAGTCCTAATGCTCACCAGCGGTGCACGTTAAGCCACGTACACTAAGCCACGAGTAGGGCAGTTTAGCTGTAGAAAAATACTACAAATTCTCGATTTATTCACTATATACGGTACATTATGTATAGTAAATAATGTATATTATGTACAATACAGTATGCTTCAAATCTTAATATTAAAATCTTGTCAATTCAATACTGCTGTTGTTTATCTTGAATGAAATTGTTGTTATATAAAAACAATTTATTTCTAGTTAAATGATTCTATTCTTTAATTGTAAGCATGCTTGTATTACTTAGATGTACTATTTCTTCTTACATGTATGAAACAACACTGACTGGTATGAGCCTTACTCCACATAACCGTAGGAGTTATATGGTTATGTGAAGCAAGGCTCATACCTGTCAGTATTGTTACATAGAAACGGTGCATTTAAGTATTACAGCATGCCTTCTGGTGGATATTTAGGTCCATATCTAAATGCTCCTATGTATCTTTCCAGGTTTGTTTAGAATTCGTGCATGTTGTTGGTTCTGAATATTATTATTTTTTATGAAGTATTCTAGACCCCATTCGATTAGCACTAATTTAATCGGAAAATTTACTTTCGGATTACTTTCGTTACTTCTAAAATTTACTTTTTCGCTTAGTGACAGCCAATTTAAGTACAGATTTATAGATTAAAAATGCTTCAGTATTTAATTTCTGTACGGAATTTTAAATAATCTCTATTGCCTTATTTAAATTCTATGCATATTTTCCAAATAGCATTTTAATATACATATATTCCTTAACAGAAAAATGAATTTAAATATGACAGTCTTAAATGGTAGGAAACTTCATCACAAATCTTCTTAGTAAAAAAACCAGTTTCCGTCACACCAAATCAGCATTTTCCAAGACTATGCAAATCAAGATCACGAAGAATTGCACGAGATAAAAAAAGAAAAGTGCACTTAAAAGTTGTAAGATAATGGGACAAAACTGCAGGAGATGCTATCCGTCGATGTCAGAATATTGATACCATTTAAATATGGGGAATTTCAAGGAAAGCGGTGAAGATAATGCATGTGATGATACCTTAAGGAAGTTTGCCCGATAGCTGGGTGGATGGTACAAGTAGGCATCGGCGTTTGAATTGAGTTGATGATTAATCTATTTAAATGAGCTATTTAATTTTTTCTTTTTTTTTTTTTTTGTACTGGAGAAAGGGTTAGAATTAAAATTTGTTGACGTTAATCAAAATTCATTTTAATAAAGAGAATAAAGAGAAAAAACTGCAATAAAATATCTGTTGTTGTTAATAATCCCTCTGATGCAGGAAAGCCTACTACAAGTCCAAAGGACCCCACTACCCACTACTACTACCCACCACTACTACAACCCCACTACCCACTACCCCACTACTACTACAAGTCCAAAGGATCCTATCGCAGGCGACTGGTCCATGACTAAGGGTAATAGGCAGCTCACTTTTAGCGAGGAACCACGAGGGCTGAAGACCAACTCAACCTCGAGACGCGCTCTTACCATCCTATAAGACCGAGACCTACGGCTTAAAGTATTTTGTTGTGTGTGTTTAAAATATTTTGTTGTGTATTTGGAATTCAACCTTAATTGCATGTTTATGAATCTTAAAGAATCATTTATTAAAAATAATTGTCAATGATACACCCAGCAAATGTGTATTCAAGCAAAAACACATCAGTATAAAAATATGTCTTTCTTACTCAAATTTTCCAAGGAAAATTCGTGAAACGCTAACCACAAAAGCAAACCTGACAAAAATGAAATATCACTAGAAATCCCGCAAAACCTCAATGTACTTCTCCACAAACCTCCTCAATACTGTTCTGAAAATCTTTCTGGAATGTTTTTTTTTTTTTCGTTCTATCCTAAACCAATGAATTATATTTTGTGCATTTCACCTTGATATTCAAAATACATTGCTACTGCGTAAATCAAAATATAACTTTTAAGAAGTTTGACAACATGCAAAAAAAATGGCGACTACGAAACAAAATATTTTGACTATCATCTACTCATAAAAATATCCCTCGCGATTATGTTGTAAATATCTCTCTTTTTATTTCTAGATTTTCCATGTGGAAACTTTATAGTAAAAAAAAAAGGTGTGTTTCATGACGTACAAAGATTGATTATCTTTGGACAGCAAATTGCTTGTCATTAGCTTACGACGAAAGAAGAATTAAATGGTGAAAAAAAAAAAAATTTCTACAGAACTTGTCTTTACCTAATGACGTCTGGAACTTTCGATGGATTGTTTTGAAGTATAGAAAGCGGTGAACGATTGCACGCAAGCGGAATTTCCATTCACTACTACTCGGCGAGAGTAAAAAAACAAAAACTGGCTTGTGCTCTTTTTGTGTGTGTGTGTGCTGAATCTGAAGCTAATTTGCATGCAGTTGTCATGCAAGAGCTCTGCGGGTTTGTACCTCACCAAAGAACACGTGCGGAACGTCTCTTGATCAAAACAAACAGAGGAATGGGTACTCGGCCACAGTATAATCCCGATACAATTTTCCTTTACAGTAAAGATATATATAATACGATTTGTAATATACTGAGTATATAGATTCTTTGATAAAGCTATCAGTTATAGTTGATTTCATTTGGGTTTTACTAATTTCTTTTCAGTTTTATTGATTCCTTGGATAATTTGTTTAACATCCTGTTATTCATATAGATCAAAACGCTGAAAAGCTTCTAAAACTACATTGGTAGATAAAAAGAAACCACATTTATATAAAATGTGGGTGGGAAATAGGTTATCCAGGAAATCAGAGAAAATCCGAAAGAAATTAATTACGATTTCCTGTGGATAACTTTATTAAAGAATACTTATCCTTAGGATGTTATTAACCATGTTATTATATATATTAGTCCTATATCTTATCGGTTCTAGACTCTATGGAATGCGTCGCTAGACGCGTTTTTGACTTGGATCCAGTCATTTAGAGAATCTGGTCTATAATATCCTAAGGGTAAATCTAATTCTTGATAAAGCTATCCTGAGGATGTTATAAATAATTTTGGGATTTTTTTTAAGTAATTCTTTTGGATTTTAGTATTTCATTTAGATTGGTAATAATTTATATTAATCAAACACAGGGTCCATCGATGTTTATAATGACAAAAATAATTAATAAATCTCTATTACGAAAAGAAGCATTATTTTTTTGTTGAATATCGGTGGACCTCGTGTCCCACTAGAGTAGGACTACGTTACAGGAAGACTTTTAAGGGTAACTGCTTCACATTTAAATGTTGTGTGATACTGATGGTCGTCCATGACTACAACCAGGCAGCCAGCAATTCGAATCCCATGCCTTCTTCATACTAGCTGCTATTAAGCCACGAACTGGGTTTAAAAAAATCGTCTCTCTTCATAAAAAAAGTTTGCATTTTAAATTTTTGTTATTCTATTAAGGCAGAAGAGTGTTTGTTTTTCCAAAAATATGTCGTCTCATTTCTGGAGTTAGCCCCACAGTTGGAAAAACACCTAGATTAGATATTTAATTTACATGCAGCAGAAAGCATTTTATTCCTAACAACACGTAAAAATCCATTAACATTAATTTGAAAGATCGTTATTTTTAGCTTCCTCTAATTTCGCCGATAAGTAGTTGGAAGAATCACATGGCTGCGTCATAATAAGCTGGTACAAAGGAAAGAGCAACGAATAAAAAAAAGTAAATGGCCATCCCATCATTATCAGAGATATCATTATCAAAGAAGAGAAAATCCCTCCTAGTACCAACTTTTTTAAACGGCGCTGATTTGAAACTTTTGTCTTTGCAGATAAAGCAGTGAATTATGTAAGTTGACAGTCAATTCCGATAGGTATCGCAATTGCATCTCCTTCGGTACTTCCTTTTCTGCATCACAATGATGTATTGAGTTCTAATACGTTGATGAATATTTAAATTGCTGCATACGTCTGACTGATAATGAAAAATTTTAAACAATGTTTTATGACTCATACTCATACATGACAAGTGACATCAAGATTTTATACTTATTAAATTTTAAAAGGAATCATGTAAGCTACCGATGAAGGTTACCTGACAACAATCGTAAACTTCCTAAGATACATTATCTCCCATTTTCAAATGCATGATACATGTAACTTTAAGTTTAAAATTTTACTAAAATCATTGCGATTATTTTAATGATATACGATTTGTTCGTTTGTTGGACACGAATAATTATATAAATGAGATTATTATAGAATAGATTTTAATAATTTGTTTTAACAACATGACAGCACATAAGCCATTTTCGATTTTCAGTTCCATTATCATAAGAAACAATCGTATAAAACTAAATCAAAAAACATAAATTACTTGCAATTATTATAAATTTTATTACTCATTTCATGAATAATTAATGATTATTAAGAGATAATTAATAATTAGTAATCAACCTTTTTTGCTGAAAAACAATTTTTTAGTCCAAGTCAAGTTATTATAAACCAGTTTCACCAAAATTAAATAAAAAATAAAGTAAAAGAAAAATAAATAAATAAAATCAGCTTGAAAATTCAGAAAATAAAAAAACGCCTTTTCATGAGATTGCACTTACATCAAAGTTATTTCAGTTGAGGCTTATTATTTATTATCAAGAGTTATTTATTATTAATTATTAAGAATTTCATTCATAATAATCATATATAAATATTGGTTTTATTTACATTATTTAAAAATATAAAGGTCAAAAAGTTTTGTCATTTTGTCATAATTCACATTTTATCACAAAATCCTCTGATGGAATGGAATGAAAACTGCAAACGTAAAACATCAGTGTCATTTTTACAGTGATTTTACAGTCACTTTTGTAAGCTCTGAGTGTGAAAAATACTATATTTGTGTGGAAAAACAGCTGTTTAGTCCAAATCAAGTCATTATAAACCAGTTTAACAAAAAAAATAAATAAAAATAAAATAAACGAAATATAAATCAGCTAGAAAGTTCATAAAATTTTATAAAAAAACTCTGCCATGAGATGACACTCACAATAAAGTTATTTCTGTTGCGATTTATTGTTTTCCTGATGACTGAACTATATCAATATTATATAAATCATTATCTGTACTTCTTCCACATTATGAGTTCTCCTGTACAAAAACCCCACAAATACAGTGGTGATTCTGTATATGTCCACTTTGAAATCGAAAAATTTTGTTTTATACAGGACTCAGCCCCGTCAAAACTTTGCTGGAAAATTGCAAGCCAATAAAGTCTAAACATGCCGTAATAGAATTGTGTGGATTGACCAGACACTGTCTTATTTCCGAAACATCCCGGGAAGGCAGACATTTTTTGGACAGATTTTTGGTAAACACCCAATGTATTGATACTCAACCAGATCCAAGTGGGAAAAAAAGAAAATTTAATTAGATAAATTTTCATTCGTATATGTATTTCGTCCAACTATTTTTACATCTTATTTGGACACAAAAAATTGTTTTGTATATGACTTTTGTTCGGAATACGATTCGCGTCTGTCACAACCTTTGTCAAATGGATGAGTGTCAACAATTTCTCAGATGATTAAGTACCATCTTTAGACAAAGCGCAAACAAGCATTGTCTGGGATGAATAGACAATATCCCTAATTTCCGAAACATCTCGCGATTAAAACAAAGGCATTGTTATTTAAACAGATGTTTTTAGTAAACGTCCAATTGAGTGGTCCTCGATCAAGTTCAATTAAAAAAAAAACAGAGAAAAGTAAAGGCTGCTTTTGTGTTTATGTATTTTGATATAAATCAGTGTTTAAATTGTTTAGTGTATTGCTTTGTTTTGTTTGTCTGCAGTGCTTTATTATATTTCATTAAAAAATCACCAGTATTGTAAGCAAAACAACATTTCTTTATCTATTTATTTTTAGGGTATCAGAAGAAGTGGTACAACTTTATTCCTCTATTTTCCCTGTGATTGTTGGAGAAGACGGTACATCGCAGAAATTTATAAATGCTGTAAAGAGCCAGATATTATAAAATTTATTACGATCAATAGATTAAACTGGGCTGCTCATGTATTTAGAATGAAAGATTTAAACCCTGTAAAAGGCTCGTTTTGGCAAAGCCACAGGTACAAAGAGGAAGAGGGCGACCCAAATTGAGATGGATAGACACGGTTGAAAAATTTTTGCTCTACTAAAGGTTAAGAATTGGAGGACTCTTGTCACCCAGAGGAATGCACAGAAATCTCTTCGAAGGAAAGCCTTGGCCCACCCATGCTGTTGTGCTATTGATGACGATGAATACCAAAAGGGAAAAATAAAATATTCATTTACATGAGCTTTTTCCAATGCTTCATTACATTTCATACGAAATGATCACAGTTATAAAGAAAACAACATTTCATGCATCTATTTGTTTTGAGTAAGCACATAGTTCAATAAATGTATGACTTGAGAAGAAGAATCACTTTGTAACATGTCTCAATTCCTACTATTAGCTCACACTCTCCCTATATACATCTTGTTCACATTTTCAATCGTTCATTAAAATACTTATTTATTCATCCACTCAAGTTCAAATACATTTTTTTTTAACTTGCAGTGGATGACACTGGATGTTAATACGTTTTTTTTAAATATTAATTCATTAATTAAAAATTAATGAATTAATTTTAGTTTTTTAAATTTAAATTGCATATATCTAATAATAGATGGCGCCAGATGTAAGAGGAAAATTTCAACTTTATTTGTAAAGGATTTTCCTGCAATATAGTGAAAAAAAGTAGGAATTGACTTAAAATTATATATATATATATATATATATTATTACTTGTTTTAAATAAATGCGCACAGGGGTAAAGAAGCCAAAGGGTGCTCCAGCGCCAACTCTAGAACGATAAGAACGGGAGATCTTTTACCGGGAACTTTCTGTTCCTTTAGAATAGAGGACGCGCTCTATTTTATGACTACTCTATATTTAAAACATCGGATTTCTGGGTCTCGAGAGGGACAATGGAAAACTTCTTACAACTGTACTGTAGGAGAACTATTTTCCTCTACATTGCAGGAAAACAAACTCCTGACGTAATTGATGAGTTTCAATTTCTGAATTCCACTTTTAATGGCGTGCAGACGTCTTTCGCTCCCACCGCAATTAAGCCAAGCGCTGCATTTGGCGGATTTAATCTACGCAATCGGATCATGGCTGTTACGCAATGAAGTGCAGGATAAATCACCTCAAAGGAAAACGCTGGGCAAATCCAAAAAGAATCGAATGTAAATTCTCTATTGTTTCAGAGTACTCTGTGTGTGGAAATGTAGAGTAGGCATTCACGATATGTTGAACTCTTATTATCTCCAGACAAAGTGCTTTTCGTAATTTATTAATTTCACTTTTAGATGCATGCTATAGTTGCCGTATCTTGCTGCTTTTCTCATAATAAAGAGTTTTTGCATCTAATGACAGTGCCACTCACTTTCAAGTGAATTTTGTTAAATAAAGAATGTTTTGTAAAGCATAAGATTTAAATTTATTTAACATGCTTTTAAGGTTACTGAAACCATTTGAAAATAACTATTTTTTTTTTTTTAAACTTTTTGAGACCTAAGCCCTATTTTTCCATATTTTTATTTTTTATAAAATTTAATATCAATCATTTAAAAGATTTCAAAAATAATACACAGAGTTATTTTCAAGAACATAATAATAGCTTTGGAATGTCCAGTAGTGTTAAGAAGACTTTTTTTGTAAATATGTAAATTGTATTGAACGTGAATTGAATGTTTTCTTTCACTGTGAAAAATGCTTTGTTTGATGTAAATGCATGATGCCCAACGAATTGCGTAAGAGTAAAAATAGTGCTTTTTTTTGGGAGAGCCATTTGGCAATGTCTTATTAAGTTAAGTACAGTATCAAATTAAGATATAATAATTAATGTTATTTGATTAGATTAAGAGGCCTGTTGGCCGAGTGACCGGCGCTCGGTGCCACAGGGTTGGAGTCCTGGCTGTGCCATGTATGTTTGTAGTGGTTCAGAATCCACTTTACACCGTATGTCCTGGTCTAATATGACTGTAGAGCTTTGAGCGTAGAGCTGACAACCCTTCCCCGTAAAAAGAAAAACATCTCGCGTCTCAAAATCTGACAGTTGGCAGACGACTTTGGCCCACCATGGGGCTGTTGCGTGAGTGATGATGATGATGAAATTAGATTAAAATATTAAATTATTAAAATAAAGTATTATTAAAATTCAATGAAATCTTCTGGGATAAGTTAAAAGCTTAAAAATAAGCGACAATTAAAAGCAATGGTCTTAAAATAATTTTAGCACCTTGTATGGCTCGTTCAGCCGTCTATAAAAGCTTCTTTAGCTGTGGTATTAGCGAGTTGAGTCACTGCTTTCGTGTAGAAAATTGACATATTTTCTAAAAAAATTTTCTATATTTTCAGAAATAATTTGCCATAATAATAATAATTATAATAATTATTATTATTATAGCAAATTATTTCTTGCATTTCGCCGCTGGCTCTCTGTGTTTGTTCTTTATAAGTCAGATTTTTAATAAAACTATGTTTTTGAAAGACCAAGTTACCAAACAATTTCATCAGCATTTGAGCAACAGCTCTGTGGTGGGCTAAGGCCATCTACCTACAGGCAGATTTCGAGACAAGCGATGTTTTCTTTACGGGGTGGGATTGTCAGCCTTATACTCAAAGCTCTGCAGTCTTATTAGAGCAGGATCTAATTTTGGCGTCTTATATGGCTCGTTCAGCCGTCTATAAAAGTAGAGCTGTGTTAGCGGTCTATATATATGACTAATATGACTGTAGAGCTTTGGGCGTAGTCCCCGTAAAAAAGAAAACATCTTTTCTTCTCGAAATCTGCCAGTAGACAGATGGCCTTGGCCCACCACGGGGCTGTTGCGCAAATGATGATTAAATTATTCTATAATACCATATAATACTACAGCTAAAGAAACTTTAAGGTGGATTCCGAACCACTACAAACATGCATGGTAACGCCGGGAGTCGAACCCGAAACCTCAGCTAGAGCGCTAGTCACTCGGCCATATGCCCAGCGAACAATTTAGATGATCAAATGGGTGAAGCATAAAACGATTTCTAAAAGCTATTTTTAAAAATGACAATAATATACAAAGAAATGAATGAATCCGAGTTTCGTTTGAAAGATATATTATTAATAAATGGGAAAAGTACATATTTTAATTAATGCATTGTATGTATATGCAAAATAAATTACATTTTCTACGTTTTACTCCAAATACTTAAGCTTTCAGATAGGCTGGTTGTTTTTATTATTATTATTATTATCATTATTATTATTGCAGAAATCAAATTTCCCGTTCAAAATAAAAATATTCAACACAACTAATGTCCTGATTAAAAAGTAAAGTTGAAAATTCAAAAATTTCAATGTAATAAAGAAGGCTCTTAAGATAAAGCCATTCATAATCTACTTTTTAAAAATTTTTTAGTTATGTAAAGGCCTTTTACATTTATTTTTATCGCGTATGATTAAGAGATTGAGATTGTATAAAAGATGTGAATTTTTATGATCCATTCCTATCATAAGTTACAGATTAAGGAGAATTACAAATCAAATTTTTTTCTTCCAATTTTCTTTTCCGTCCAATTTTATTTTCAGAGCTTTGGTAACATAAGATTTACACTAAAAAAATAATAATAATATTTAGCGTCATCATCTTGCGAAAACAGTCTGAGAAAGGACAACTACATTTATGACTACTTTTTTTTAAATGTAAAAATTACAGTACATCCATTGATGAAATGACTGGAAAAATAATTTTCAAAATACACAATCATGCTTCTAATTCAAAAGATTCAGCATTAGAGTATTGCTACTACTGTACCACACCACATTACTGTGCTTAGAGCTGAGTTGCCTCTATACAGTTTCGAATGATGTGGGTGAAAAGTCTGGCTGTCTGGCTGTCTCTGTGATCATGGACAGACACCATATAGCAGAATGCCCGGACTTGCATAGGGACTCCGAGGTGAAAAGATATTGGAGAGCTAGCTTTGCGGATGGGACAATGACTTTTTTTTTATTGTTTTCCTTTTTAATTTTGTGTGCGTTTACACTGTTTTGATCTCGTAAGAGATAATATCCATGCTGGATAATCGGGCAACATTTGTGCTCCAGAACTTGCCGGATTAAGGAGCTTTTACTATTTAATTTTACACCTTATAAAATATTTCACAATTATTTTGCGGTCAAGACATTTTCCCTGTAAAATTCCGAAATTTTTCATTTTTAAAAATCGTGTACTTTTACTGGGATAATTCGCAATTGAAGAAAAAAAGTTTGACACTAAGGGGAAAAAAAGAAAATATTGATTATATTGAAAATTAATTAAAAACTATTTTAAAGGATCGTGTCTGGCGTCAATGAATTTTCAAAATTAAATCTATGAAGTTAATCAAAGAAAAAAATTCTTAAAACTACAAATTTAAAAAAAAAAAAAGAAAAAAATTCTTTTTCAGAATATTAAAATAAGTTATTATTAAATCGTTAAACTAGTTTAATTTAATGATCAATAATTTTTTATTATTAAATCATTTTTTATATATTAAATTATTTGTTTTAGTTATAAGTGTTTTATTTTTTATTAACTATTTTAGTTTAAATCATTATAATTTTTTATAATTAAATCATTATACGTATTTTATTTATTAAATCAGTAAACCATGATGCAATTATTTTGAGTTTTAAATATAGAGAATCTCCATAAAATTGTCTTAAATGTCAACTGTTGCCACCATGAAAGAACAGTAAAAGAAAAATCATTCCTTATAACTAAATGATTACATCACTTCGGTGCATACTTCGTAAGAATAGAAAAAAAAAATGACTCTGCAACTGAGGCAACTGTATCCTCCACACTTGAAATTTTCTTCGAACTCTACTTTAAATCACTTGGATTCGATTCAAGCACCCATCTTTTATTTTTTTTTCCCTCCTCTGCATTTTGATGTAACACGACGGAACAGAAGTGAAGTAAGCTGTGTTGTTCTTCTTTCACATGCGCTACTGTTGCCAGTTCAAAGAGACGTATTGACGATCGCTCAAATCCTCAAATTAACTTGCGTCAGAAAGTTCTTGGCATTGACGGAAGACGCATCTCGACAACGCTAAAGAGTTCAAAGGATTCAGATTGAAAAATATCGATGTAATTTACGAGATTGGGTGAATTTCGCGAACGAATATTTAGTAATCAAAACCAAGTAATAAATAATGCGTTACAACATATCGTACATCTTAAACAAAGGGAATGCTCATTTAATTTTTGTTATTAGTTATTTACTCTAACTAAAGTAATGATGTAACTTTTAAGCACTTTTATGCCATGAAATTGCAATAAAGGGTTTCTTACGATCAGTTTAATCAACACGCAATTCAGTAGATAGGTTAACGTCTGGAACAAAAGATGACATGAGGTCTGCAGCATTTTTTTCTCACGAGAAGAATTTTGGCATTTCATTCCAGGAGAGAAGAATGTATGCTATTTAACATATATATAATAAATCCATCACTCCAATTTTTACAGCAGACGAGCAGTATTGTGGGTAGTTATATTACATGCAATTAGAATTTTGTACTCATGAGAACAACCTGTCACTCAAATCTGATAGCAGTTATTCGGTATCATATATAATGAGGAAATTAGCGAATATCTGTGCGACCTTCACAGGTCGAAGCAACTACAGATGGAATATGAACTATACCGTGAGTTGTTCCTTTGTGATGGGTGATAGAAAATGTCTACTCCAATGAGAAGTGAGGAAAGCTGACCTCCCCCGCCCTTGACGGATTGTCTTAAAAAAGATTTTTTGGTGAAGAGGAGAGTATTCTGCGACGAGTCGACTAGAAGTGTTGCTTTTCTTTTTTTCGTTGCAGTGACTGAATAGATTTTAGATTCCACCTGTTTCCAAAGCGCCAGGCAATTATCGACGTAGACTCGAGAAGTGGAGAATGCGCAGGGGCACACGCTACCACGAGTCGGGGGAACGCTCATTCGAAAATTCGATCTATTTCATATGCTTTAAATCAAATCAAAAGTATTCTATTCATATTATCTCACACTGATCTAAACAAACAGTTACAAGAAGTTTCACTAGATACAATTTTGACACCAACCAAATTTTAAAAAAAAAAAATCAAATATTTGAACAACCTTGCTAGATTAATTAAATGCTTCTGTATTAGCAAAAAAATTCCATTGATTTTATTCTTTGTTTTATCCTCATTAGAATCGTAATTCTAATTAATTCGTGGCATACTCGTTTCTTATCAGCACTTATCAGCTGCATGCGAGTGTTCGTAAGAAGCGAACCTTATCACGCCGCTATAAATATCTGGATGCGCAACGTTAAGTCGATATCCGCTATCATTTCGTTACCTTGTCCTTCTGATGACAAAACAAATAATGCTGATAAGACTTGGAGATAAGAGTCTCATTCACGTAAAATATAAATAGTGAATCGGTTGTGATAAGAGTGTGTTTGTAGTTACTTAAAAAAAAACAGTTTCTAAATAAATTTAAATTATGAGATAAGTATATTTAAATAAAAAAAAGGATGGTAAAAAGTTTTGATAATAACAGAAGTGATATTGTGCTCTGATTTAAGATGATTCGGATTCAAATCCACTGCTGTATTGCCTGCTATTAAAAAATTGGAAGACTCGATGGCGATTGTGACAGTATGTACGTCTTGAAAAAGCCCACACGGTGGGAGTTGCCTCGAACACGATGCACAGTTGTGAGGCATTTTACCGGATGGCAATTCTAATCTCATCCTCGACCGTCAGTTATATATAAATCGAATACAGGTCCACTGATACATAACAATGAAAAAATATATAATGGCAGAAACAGGTAACAAACCTTTATTACGAAAAGAAACATTATTTTTCCTTTTTTGTTGATCACTGGACCGCGTTTCCTACTCATGTATACCCCGAACGGTGGGGAGAGCAGGACTTTTAAGGGTAACTGCTCCATAAATGTAGAGTATTCTCTAAAAGTCCTCCCAGAAGGCCCTGTCCTCTTTCTTCAGAGTCACGGAGCCAAGTCAGACTTCTACATATGGGTGCTCCATCACAATAGAAGCTGCCCTCCATAGACTGCCCATGGGGTGTCCGTCCCGCGTTACCGGACACTGAGGATTAGTCACAACAACAACTTTATTTTTCATATCATTCGAATGATTGAATAGCAGAACTGATCAAAAAACACTACGCACATCTTGTTATCCCGTGTTCAATAAAATCTGATCAAATCAATCGGGACGTGATTCAATTAAGATGTTTTTTTCGATGCACGTTTATTCCATAAATTCGATGTATGTAACTGATCAAGCCTTTCGATACGATCGATTATATAAAATATGAATAATAATGGATCACATCAGCAATGTGTACTTTATGAGATGTAAAGATGCGATCAATGCATAAACTTCAATCAGGAAAATGCTGCTCTCTTTGGCTTGGGGAGCTGATGGCCAATTGGCTAGCGCTCCGCCCTTTTAGTACCACAGGCTTCAGGTTCGAATTTTGGCGGTGGCATGGATGTTTGTTGGTGGTTAGGAATCCACTTTAAACTGTAGGTCCCGGTCTCTGCACAAGATGGTCGTAGAGTGTCTAACCAAACCAAACTTTGCCTTGGTCACATCGAATCAAATCTCATTCAATCGAAAGCCATTTTCGATGCATTCCATGTCACGTGGCTTGTAGCAGTTTTCAAATGCCGTGTACTTTGACCTGAGATCGCCCATCTATGTAAAAGTAAATAGAGCTCTGCCACCGTAAATAGTAAACTTCTGCCTAGTAAATAGAGCTCTGCCACCGTAAATAGTAAACTTCTACCTAGTAAATAGAGCTCTGTGTGGACAACTGGCAAGCGGCCAAAATCAAACAGATTCGAACAGAACGGCGTAATAGGGGAAGAAAACTATTTTCGGGGGCGTGTGTCAATGACAATAAAAAGTGTTTTAATTTTTACAATTAAAATTTTAAATAATTCACTATCAAAAGAAAAATGGAATGAAAAAAATTCCACACCAATTATAAACGGTTTTACTTTCAAAATTATTTTGCATTGAGTATGTCTGGCTAGAACCCCTAACAAATTATCGATTCATCCGTTTCCATCTTTAAGCAGGATGTTTACTTTCCAATCTGGGGTAGAAATTTCTGTAGCATATTCAACATTACCCAGAGGGCTTACTACACTGCAATCACGTTTTGACATCACTGCAAACATTCCATTTAAAGCCATTCACCATTGGAAAGATACTTTTGTAGCAGATTCAGCCTTACTCAGGATGACAGAGGGAGGGAACTACATTGCATTCACATTTTGCCTCCGCAGTTTAAAAGAAACAAAGTGATCTTTCAAAAGTCCCATCATTGCATTCCTTGGTCCTCTAGTTCAGTGCGGCCTGATGATCAATTGGATCAATCGCTCTGGCTATTGGTACCACAGAATTCAGGTTCGAATCCTGGTGGTGGAATGGATGCTTGGATGTTGAATATGCTACATAAATTTCGACCACAGATTGAAAAGTGAACATCCTGTTAGTGGTTCGGAATTCACGTTAAACTGTAGGTTCCTGGCCTAATTAGCCGAAAATGTGTATAAAATGACCGTAGAATGACAAACCAAATCAAACCTCTAGTTCAGTGGAAAGACTTTCCAGTCTACCGATTTCACAAAACAGGTACGTTTTGGGTACGACATCGCTTACTGGATGTAAAGTCACGTTTCATTAGCTCAGAAAGCCACCGCTCTATTCACCAGACAACCCCGGCTGCTTTCTGTTCTATTAACATGGACACTCCGTTACAAAATAATGCAACTAAGTCTTACAATATTTTAAAGCCGTGGCAGTCTAGAGTATCTGAAATCGTCTTTTTTTTTTTTTTTTTTTACTAATGCAGCTAGCAAAACAGAGACATGCCATAAGTATAATATAAGCATCTTTATGCCATAAGCAAGGGCTGCATCGCTATTATGCATTTAGCACTACCCAGGGGGTACGTGTAGCTTGAAAATATGTTACGGGTGCGAGTAACACTCTACGATCCTATTGGACCGATACCTACAGTTTTAAGTGGATTCGAATCACTACAAACATCCATGGCAC
Organism: Caerostris extrusa; assembly: GCA_021605095.1. Classification (NCBI taxonomy): domain Eukaryota; kingdom Metazoa; phylum Arthropoda; class Arachnida; order Araneae; family Araneidae; genus Caerostris; species Caerostris extrusa. The sequence goes on along the minus strand of BPLR01004875.1, from coordinate 42,437 downwards.
AGCAGGGACCCGAACCCTGTAGTACTGAGCACCGGAGAGCCAGCCACTCGGCCATCCTGTTTCTGAAATGATGGACTCAAATATTTCCTAATCAAATACAAAAAATATCACTTAAAAAAAACCTCACGCATAAAAAATCCAATCACAAAACAACAACTGAAATTTTTGTTGTTGTTAATTACCTTTATTTTCAAAAAATAAAAGAAAAACAAAGAATAATGAAATCAATGTTATGATGAACTCGCCTATCGCTAAAACTTTTTCCATTTATAGAAAGCATGAATTTCTTCTTAATCTGCGTCTGTGTTTTTCAGAATTTGAATTTTAATCAATCAAAATTCAAGATTATTCAGTTATAAGAAAAAAAAAAAACAGAAAGGATTTCGCAAAAATTCGGCGCACATCTGCCACGTATCGATGCTTTGCTAACCGTTTTATGACGGTGAAGGGAAGCATAAATTCCACCTGTTCACACAATTAAAATATTTTAAACTTATAATTTGCGTCACACACATTTAAACTTCTTCGAATATGCAAGGTGGAAACACATTTGAAATGATAAAGGCACAGGCTCGTGATTTTTAATGCAGCAATCTGCAATGCATTGAATATTTAGCATATTTTGAAACTGTTGAGATTTCATGCAGATGTATATGCCATAATTTTCCCTTAAAAAGATTTCCCACTACAGAGAATCAAACCAAAGGGGATGCGCTAGCAAATTAGAAATTAAAATTATTTTTATTGTCATTAAAACTCCTCCTAAAATACGACTTGCATTTCAAGAAGAGGGCCACTTTGAGGTACATGGAACACTTCAAGTTTTATTTACAAGAACTAATATATCTATATAATGTCTTCTGGGTTATTATACAAAGAAATGAAAAAGAAAAACATTTGAACACAAATGATCGATGAAATCACAAGTAGTTCAATCCAAGGTCGGAGATTTGAGAGTTCTCGAGTCTACAACGAATCTAATTGTCTGGTCTGCTGAAGACCTTAATTATCACACGGAGTTATGCACGAAACCACAAGGAGCTCACTTTGAAAAACAGGAGGAATCTCCGGCTTATTCTGTTGCTTCAGAGAAAAAGAAAAACACCACTTCTGGTCGACTCGTTGCAGAACTCTCTCTCTTCTTTAACAAAAAAAAAAAAAAACTCATTTTAAGACAATCCGTCAAGAGGAGGAGGGGGGTCAGCTTACCTCACTTCTTATTAGAGTAGACATTTCTCAGCTCGTGGTCAATCACCCATCGCGATGGAACAATTCTTGGTGTAGTTCATATTAAATCTGTAGTTGTTTCGACCAGTGAAGGTCGCACACACAATCGCTCATTTCATGGCTCTCATTATACATGATGCCAAATATCTGCAATCTGATTTGAGTGGCAGGTTGTTCTCATTAGTACAAAACACTCATTGCATGTAATATAACTACCCACAATACAGCTCGTCTGTTGTCAAATTTGAGCGATGGGTTGTTAAAATAGCATACATTCCTCTCTCCTGAGAATGAAATGCCAAAACTCTTCTCGTGAGAAAAATTCTACAATACCTATCTCCCCTTTTACGCCGAGTTGCTTTAATCCGTCCGACTCGACTCCTATCACACTAGTAAAATAAATATTTTTGAATGATTTCATTTTTTTAATTTCATTTATATTTATATATTTTTTATATTTCATTTTTAGTGTTCTATACTTTTTTACAATGTATAATAATTATTATATTATCTATGTTTATAAGTAAGAATAATAGTCATTATAATAATAATAACTCCTTATGTTTCAATTTAGTTTTAAAACCTTATGTTTTAATATGGGGATATATAATTTTATAGGCGGCCTCCGGAGTTAGGATGCATTTACAAAGTGGCCCGCAAGATCATTTGGGTTGGCCACCCCTGTACTAAAATATATTAAATAGTTTCTTCGATTTATATCTGTCTTAATTTGCAGTGTTTTAGAAACCATAGGAATAGAAGAAGGAAAAGAAAAAAAAAAAAAAAATTCTATAAATTCAATGAAATGTATATATCTTTTTAAATAAATAAATCTTATTTATTACATTGCATTAATTCTTTTAGTTTTAACTTTCATATTACACAAATTTTCGCAATTACAATTTAAAACTGATCCATCGTCAATATTTCAATCTGTTTCTAAAAATGGATGTAACTACAATTGATCCACGAAACTAATAGCAGAAGTTAAAAAATCTTCAAAAATGGCAATGCTCATTTTCACCCAGAATTTAAAGTTGTCTACCAACATCCCGCGGCTTCCCTTTAAAAAAATAAAAAAATAAAAAAAAAAAAAAAAAAAATGGCGAGAGGCCAGCGGCGCGAAACTATTTTTGTAAATTGTTGCCCTAGCAATGGAGGGTTTTTGCCAGGCTTTAGTTTGCCGCTTCGCTTCGGAAATGGAACAAAGAGTTATTGATATTTTCCAGTATTGAGTACAGGGTCACATACTTTTAATGGGAATACTAGATTGGAAAATAAAAAGTACAGCTCAAACTGCTGAGTGACCCACATACTAGTCAAATAAAGTTTTATTATAATTCTAAAAGAAAATTACAATCTAAATTTATTCCATTTATCTTTCTTCTTGTAATGGATACAATTTTAGTATTTAAATACTGTTTTAAAGATCACTTATTTTTAATATTTCTTAATTATCTTGATAAAATAAAAATAAGAAGTTAATGTTTAAAAGACAGCATATTTTTAAATTAAATTGTAATAAAAGATTTATATTCTTAAAAATCAAATATGATTTAAATATGTGAATAAATAAATTTCAAAGTTCCAAATTTCTTTTATCTCTTTTTTTACTTTAGATTTGGATAACCTTTTAAGTCAAAATTGAATTCAAAATATTTTTTATTATTAAATTAACTAAAATTTTAGTTTCTCAGCATGTTAAAGTACCTTGGCTTCTCGACAAACTATTTAATATTAAATAAGAATTTATTATCCCAAGTCTCTTAAATTAACTTTTTATGCAAATTTTTTTTCATAAATATGAAGAATTATAGTATATTTTTTATCTACTTTTAACAACTTATTTACATAAAATAGATTTTTATATAAACATAGATAAGAAAATTTAAAATTATATCATAGAAAAAGAAGATTTATGAAATCAGAAAAAATTAAAATGTTTCTTTTTTTTTTTTGGAACTTTTTTATGACTCATAAATTTTTCAGATTTCTATTCACACTTCATCATTGTAGTCAAACATCTGAAACAATTTAAATAATATAAAATTAAAGTTAATTCTTCTGAATATGATCAAGCATTGAAAAAAACATAAATTTGTACCAAAGTTTAGGTTAAAATAGAACTTTTAGAATTAATATCTTTATTTTACAGAAAATAACATACGAAATAAAGTAAGATTTTATTTAAAATCAAAATTTTATTTTTCTAGACTGAAATAGCAAATCATTTTCCTTCCAAACAAATAATAAAAAACTAAACAAACTTGTTTTAAACAGAACTTTTTTTTTTTTTTAAGAAAATTCCTCACTCACAAGAAGTATTTACAAATTGTGATGACTAAATAATATACTTTGACTTTGAATGTCTGAACATATATTTAGCAGTAGTGTAAACAGATATTTTGCTGAATCACTTTTGTTAAAACTGCTGAAATTCAAACTCTTTTCTAGGAAGATGTTGAAAGATTATATTTTGATATTAAATATAGATGTACATTTCTAAAAATGCAACTCATGGAATTTTAATAAGAATTTATTAAAACTCATACAATTCTTTCAAAATATTTCATCTATTACAAATTAGGCTTAGTTAATTCAATTTGATTAAGGTACTTAATAAAAAAAAAAATTATATTTAAAATTTTATAAATGAATTAAACAGTCAATATTATAAATTTTCTATTTTTATTTGAAGTTTATGTTAAAAGATTTTTTCCCCATTCCAAAAAAGAAAAAATGAATGTATCGACGAAAATCATTTGATATTTAAGATTTTGCTAACATCACTAAAAGTTTTTTAAAATACCTTTAGGTACTACATACAAACTTTTTTTAGAATTTCTAAAAATATAATCCATAAATGTAGATATTTTTAAATGTTCTTATTAAATAACTTGAAGTAATATTTAATTTTCTCCCAACTCGCAAAAATGTTTTGGAACAATATGTATCGAGTTAAAACAGAATTTATACAAAAAACAAGAATTTATCAACAGGTTCAATTTTATTAGTAGCTTATCAGAGATATACAAACATTTTTTAAATACTAACAACATTTCAGTATGTAGAATCATGATCTTTGGTTGATGATGTTTGGCATGCAATGCTAAAGCTTAAATGTCCTGGTATTACACTAAGTAGTTTTAGTAAGTGAGATGGCAGGTTTTTTAATACCTTGATTCAATTGCAGAGTTATTATTTTCAGTACAGGATTTATTTTGATATATGCATTCAGCAATTCCATAGATCAGGTTTCAACAGTTGATAAATTATTTTCCACTCAGAAATTTTGAACACGAAATAAAATAATTCCAAAGTCTAATAAAAAAATATATAATGGTGCATTTATAGATAGATAAAATATATATTTAGATTTACAACAATTTAAATCGAAAATGAAATCCATGAATATTGCACAGGTCAAAATTTAACAAAGTTTTATACTGTTTAATTATAAAAGAAAAAAGTACAAAATTTGTATCAGTCCATTAATGCAGAACAAGAATTCTTAAACTGCATTTAATTACATTGGAATTTAATACTTTTCCTAGATTTTAAAGTTATATTTCAAGTTAAAAATATGCTAAATTACATATTGTAGAATATATAATGGCTTAATGTGTTAATCAACATACATTACAAGAATTTAAAAATACTTTCAGTTAAATTAATAATAGTAATGAATTACTTTTAGTAATAGACAAATTTAAGACATTAGTTAAAAGTTTAAAAATATATTTAAAACAAGGTTTAGAATACACTTCATATTTTAAATACTTTTTAATAAGAATCTAAATCTCCAGAAATTGAATTTTATACAACTTGCCAACTTCAACACATAAAACACTTTTAAAAAATCAGTAAAATATCTAAAAGCATTTAAACAAATGAAAATTAAGAATATAAGCATTTCAATGCAACTATTTTAATTGAATTCCAAATTCAATAGCTTTAAAATAGTATATAAAATAATTTTTACTTCCACGATAATGCATTAAATTAAACTTGCACTATTTTATTTAGAGATAATGCCCTCGACACGTCTTTTCATTAGCAAGAATAATGAATTTAAATCGACTGCGGGAAAAATATAAACATCTCAAACAATATAAACTACATAATAGAGAATAAATATTCTACTGAACATACATAAATGAAAAGCTAGGAATGTCAGTATGTTTATATGCAACAAGACTAGGACTTCAATTTAGAACACTTTTTTTTTTTTTTTAAACCTTTTGTAATACTACTGCTGCGATAAATTAATTCAAATTCTGTTAATAAAATTAAAAAGCAAGCAATGCAAAATAAATAATGACTAATAGAATAGAATTAAAGCAACTCAATTTACAAACTGTATATAAACTAAGGCTTAAATCTTCAAGTTTGACTGCTTGAGGATATATCTGTCAAATATACACAAAATTATAGACAATATAAATAAAAAAAACAAGACAATTCTTGTACACCGGGCCTGAACAAATATACTGGTATTCAAAATATTCAACTTTGTTGTCTACAGATTTTTTTGGCAGAAAAAATGTGCATTTTTTTTTGTTAAGAAGTTAAAATTAGCACTTTCAACTGGAAAATATGAGACTTTGTTCTTCAGAATATTAACGCCAACAAGAATATTTCTTCTCTGGCATTCTGCAAGAGTTGAAAACAATTTTTTTTTCTGGAACAAATCACAGTTTAGCAGGTAGTTTGTTTTGCTTCCAAGTTTCCATTTAACAATTAAAACAGAACTGTACAACATAAACGCTGAGACCTCCTACCTGCAAAACATTCGCTTTCCAAAGAGAAAAAAAAAAAAAAAAAAAAAATGTAGTAATGACAATAATAATAATAAAGGGACACAAAGTTCTTTACAATTTCTTACACTTATGCACATAGGTTATGAAGATAAGGTCTCTATTTCTTCCTGGTACCTGGAAGACAAAAAGTCTGCAGAATCAGCGAGTTCATGCAAAATTGTATGCAGTCCAAGTAAATGGTGTCGGAAAGCACTGGCTAAGTGATTTTCGGAAGGCATGGTAGTGGAGGACTGATCGTCCATGCTGTCCCTGTCAGTCACAACACTTTCGATATCACTGTCAGTCTCCTGGTCCGAGGGGAAGCCCGTGCTGCCCAAGCTATCATCGGATGGCTGGCGGATGTGCTTCATCACTCGGGTGCTGCTGGGCGAAGATCTGCCGCTGCTGGGCAGGATAGGAGTCGGCCCCATGGAAGAGGTGGGCCCCCACAGCAATTCGTTTTTCACCTCTTTAAGCATATTGTAAAATCTATATACATCAGTGTTATTAAGGCCAGCGGGTAGACACTTGGAGAACTGACTGTTGCCGTTGTTCACATCCATGTCCTGGAGACGGGAAGGCACCAACACCGTGGAATCCATGTTATTCACGGATTTCACAAATCTGTCCATGGCGCTGAGGACCGATTGCTGGGAACAAGTGAAACTGTCGTCTCGGCTGGGCCGGCTAGTACGACGTGTCGGTCTGTTTAGGTTATTCACTTCGTACCTGGAGTCGTGCATCATTGCGGGCAATGTTTCGGATACGTCGGATGAAGCACCGCTCTTAAATGACATACAAGCTGGGTGAGAATAAATTCCACTCTGACCAGCGTCGGAGATTCGTCGCGATTTTTGTTGAGGTGGCTTCACCAATCCCGCGTAAGACAATCGCCTAGGGCGTTCCATTACGTACGAGTTTGCAGGTTTTTAAAACGTGTAAATGGCCTTAAGCGCACTTAGCCTTTTTCCTCGGACGCAGAGGAGGAAGTACGTCACGATCACATCATGTACTCTCCACTGCAGGCGGTGACATTTTCTGTTGAGGAAAGTTTCTCCTCCAAAACAATGCGAGAAAATTACGCAAAGAGCGCTAAAATAAATGAAAAGCTTCCTTTATTATTAGTTGCCTTTAATTAATGACAAATGAAGTGCATAATTAAAAGAATATTATACTTCCTTCCCCCATCCAGCATTAGATTGATCCACATCCGCTACATTGCATCGTTCCACGATCAGGTGAGTTGCGGGCGATGTGATTGGTGCGCGTGTTCTCTGGCCACGCCTCCGTGTGCCGCCGGGCACGTGGTATCTGGTGGCTGAGCGGTTGCGGCCGAGGAGGATGATGGGAAATAATTCGGAGCGCTAGGATCAAAACATCAATTGACGTTTTCGGGGTTAACACTGGCTCTTAAAATCATTTCGCCGATAAAAAGCAACGGACTTATTTCGCCTCGTAAATATTTTAGTCATGAAGTTTGTGTTTTTAAGTTCTGAAAATACTATCACTGACGTAAAGGGTTTTTTTTTTTTTTTTTTTTTTTTCGCTTTCGAATACTTGAGGTTTATTATTAAAAAATATATCAATTAGCTGAAACCACCAATTAATTTCTATTTCAGAATTTTTATTAAAAAATGGCTTCATAACGGTTTTGTTCACTGGAAAATTTCATTGAGATTTTTTTTCTTTTTTTTTCCCTTTCATTAGATATGTTTTTGTCAATAAAAAAAATTTAGAATAAATAAAGAAATAATAAAAAATCAGTATAATTAAATAAAGAAGTTTATCATCAATATAATTAATAAGATTAGAAGATCAATATAATTAAATATGTTTTTGTCAATAAAAACAATTTAGAATAAATAAAGAAATAATAAAAATCAATATAATTAAATAAAGAAATAGATTCTGAAATTATTTTCAGTAACAGTTTAATAATAATAATAATAATATATATATATTTCTGAAATCTTCATGTTAGAGTCAAGACATAAACATTCTGATTTATTTTATTTAACGATAAACAGGAACTCTAATTTTTAATTTAAATTATTTCAAAATTTGCTTCAAAATTTTTATTTTTAAATTAATAATTTGCAAAACAAAAAATATTATTGTATTGAATTCCTGTCACTAATCAGAAGATCAGTAATAAATTTGTTTAAGTATCTTCCATACAACTAATCTTAATGTTAAAAGAATGCTTATACTTAATTCATATATTAAGTTTCATTCATTAACTGACGCGAGCGTAAATCTCAAAATCAAGTTAAAATATTTATTATAAGTTTATTTTTAATATGATCGCAAATAAAATGTATAATCATTTACACTATTAATTTTAAAAATATCTAGCAACTAGGAATGCTTTGCTAAAGAAAGAAATTTTTAAACTTTTATTAAAAACGATAAAAACACTACTTGGATGAAACAAAATCGTTTCATATAAACAGTTTTATTATTACTATTATTATTGCATCTTAATTGTCTGTTATTGGTTTAAAATGTTTTTTGTAACTAGGTCAATATTTAAGTTAAAGTTTTACAAATTGATTAAATTTTACATTTAAAAAAATTTAATTTTAATACAAGTTAAAAAATTTTATATTTTGTTATATGAAAAAAAAAAAATGATTTACTTTTTAAAATTAGGTTTACAATGGCAATAAAAAGTTGCTACTGGTTTTGTTGTTTTATTTATTTATTTATTTATTTTTTTTTTATTATTTTTTTATTTCTTATAAAACAATAAAGCAGTAAATTCATTTTATTAAGAATAATATATTCATGTAATACTTAAAAAGTGGAATAATAATAATAGCATAACAATCTAGGGCGTTTTTGTAGATGTTTATCTGTTTGCTAATATACGAGAATCACAAAGGCTATTTTGCAGGGAAATAAGCTTAGTTGATTTTGTTAAAGAAATTAAATTTTTCTGTTACGTTTTTGTAATTTAAAAAAAACTGCATCCTTCTGAATTTTATAATTACATTCGATGCATATTATTTATGTAACAACTTCAATATAAACTCCAATAAATGCAAACCAAAATGAAATAAAAAAAATAATTAAAATCATTTACGAGTTTAAATTGATCAAACATATTTTTACCGTTTATTTCATTAATAGTGAATTTGATGGAAACTTAATTACATAATGGAAATTATATTATTTATATAAATTATATAGAATAAAATAATATGTAATTAAATAATATATAACTAATTATATTATTATTTCCATTAATAAGTAATTATTAATAGAAATTATAATATTATTTATATTTATAATATATTCTTAAAATTTTGAGAAAAATATTTAAAAATGGTAAATTTGATGCTAAGGGCATATGATTCACTATTATTGTTTTCTTTTAGAGTATGCAGTGATAATATAATCAAAAATAAAAATTATTTGGTGTTCATTTTTAAATATATCATGTGGTAAAAGAACTTTTTGTTCCTAAAATTTAATTGCTACAATATTCGTCCTATATAAATTCTATTTCGAGATTTTTTAAAAAAATACCATTTAATTCATTAATGATATTTTTAAATAATGTATACATAAACGTTATAGCATTTAAGAAAAAAATAAAAATAAATAGAAAATAGCAATTAAAAAAAGAATTACAGAAATAAGAACATTTTTTTCGAATCATTTAACATTCAAATAAATTGCAGAACATGATCAAAAATATTCTAATTAGGTTTATAGCACTCTTTGTGAACTTTAAAATTTTTTTATTTTTTATTTTTTTACTTTTTCTTCGATTTCTTTGCTGTTTACTTCGTATTATTTGTAATAATCACTATAGAATTTTACAAAAAATAAAAAAAAAGTACACCAAAAATATTTTTTTTTTTTTTTTTTTCTTCTAATGCAGCTGGCAAATAGACCGTGATCTTTCGCCATAAGGGCTGCACCGATGTTACTCACTTTGCATTACCCAGGGGCGCGTGTAACTTGATGGTAAGCCACGGACGCGGAGTAACAATGCCCCCGCAGCGCTCTACGATCCTATTAGGACCGGGACCTACAGCTTAAAGTGGATTCCGAACCACTACAACAACCATAGGCAAAGACGGGATTTGAACCCGATACCTGCGGTACCGAACGCCAGAGACCAAAAATAATAATTGCGCATATATGCATATTTATAATACTCATCATCATTGGGTCAACATCCCCATGATGGGCCAAGGCCGTCAGCCTATTGACAGATTCCTAGACTTGAGATGGTTTCTTTTTACGGGGTAGGATTGTCCTCCCTACGCCCAACGCTCTACAGTCATATTAGACCGGGACCTACGGTTAAAAGTGGATTCAGAATCACTACAAACATCCATGGTACCGCCGGGACTCGAACCCGAAGTCTGTGGGTTACCGAGCGCAAAAGCGCTAGATAATGTATAAACTATAGATAGATAATGTATAAACTATAGATATGTATAACTATAATTATTATCATTTTATATTTTTTAATGAATATAATCATAGAAATCTATTTCACGCATCAATTATTATGTATATAGAATATTATTCAAATATACAAATAAATGTTTATTTCCATCTAAAATGAAATAAATTAGATTATTTATAATAATATTAAATTAATTATTTAAAATAAAATAAACTAATCCTGTTGACTATCAGCTATTATTAATAGAGTGCAGTGGGAAATTATGTAGATTTGTCTTTGCTGCTGAATATAATTCTAAATTTAACAAAAGTCACATTATAACGTGTCGGTATATTTGAAGCGGTGACTTACGATTTCAACAACCTTTTTATTTTAAAAATATTTATAAGAAAATTAAGTTGAATTTTTAATAGCTCAAACAGTTAGTTCTATAAGAAAATATTTATTGAAAGGAATGAAATATTTATTTTTTCAATTCCTTCTATTAGCTCACACTCTCCTATATATATCTTGTTCAAAACTTCATCGTTCATAAAATACTTTTTATTCATCCACTCAAGTTCAAATACATTTTTTTTTTTTTAACTTGCAGTGGCTGACACTGGGTGTTAATACAACTTTTTTCAAATATTAATTCAGTAATTAAATTTAATTAATGAATTTTAGTTTTTTTAGATTTCAGTTGCATATATCTACCAATAGATGGCGCCAGAAAAACTTTAAAAAATGAATGAAAATTATTTATAAAGGACATTTTGCAATATAGTGAAAAAAAAAGTAGGAATTGACTTTTAATTTTTTTCTTTAATATTCCTTTTTTTAAATCATTTTAGCAAAATAAGAAAGAACGATTAATTAAAAACAAAATCGAGAATTGTGGATTCTCTAAATAAATACAGGAACTTTCCCAAACTTGTGAAAAACAAATAACGAATCAGTTGATAAATGCGAATTTATTCAACAAATATATGAAGATTGATTATCGTTTGGTGGTTCGAGCCGTCAATCTGGCATCAGATGGATTGCGGTTTGATTAGAAGAATGTTTGAGTAGGATAAGAATAGATTTTAAGATAAACTCATACTTGAAGTGCACGAACATCAAACTTAGATTACAAATACCACCCTTTCAAATGTCTTTAGATTGCTTTCCTAAAACAAGTAATATTAAAAAAAAAAATTTCAGTCAATTTCTACTTTTTTTCACTCTATTGCAGAAAGTCCTTTATAAATAATTTTCATTCAATTTTTTTAAGTTTATCTGGCGCCATCTATGGGTAGATATATGCAACTTACATCTAAAGAAAATTTTAATTATTGAAATTTAATGAATTAATTAATATTTGAAAAACTGTATAAACATCCAGTGTCATCCATTACAAGTTCAAAAAAATGCATTTGAACTTGACTGGATGAATAAAAGTGTTTTATGAACGATTGGAAATTTGGACAAGATATATATAGGGAGAGTGTGAACTAAAAGTAGGAATTGAAAAAGAGTGTTCGAAAAAGAGTGTTGAGTATTTAAAAAAAAAAATTTTACTATCATTTTCAAATTATATTTATAATATGTTAACCTATATGTTTTTTAAATGAAATCTTTTAATTTTGCTTAAAGTTAGTTGTGAAACAATATGTAGGTGAATATGAATATGTGATTATATTTCTCTTAAAACGCCCTTACGTTTTAAACATCAAACAAAATTTATATATATTATGTGGGGTTTTTTTTTTCTAATGCAGGTGGCAATACAAAGACAGTTATCTTTATGCCATAAGCAACGACTGCACTGCTGTTACTCATTTAGTACTACCCAGCGGCCTGATGGCCAATTGGCTAGCGCTCTGGCCTTTGGTTCCACAGGCTCCAGGTTCAAATCCTGGCTGTGGCATGGATGTTTGTGAGTGGTTCGGAATCCACTTTAAACTCTAGGTCCCGGTCTGTTTAGGCCTCGTGTGCACAAGATGACCGTAGAGCGACAAACAAACCATTTAGCACTACCCAGCTGGGACTTGTAACTTGAAGATATGCAATGGACGCCAGTAACACTACCCCCGCAACACTCTACGATCCTGTTAGACCGGGACCTACGGTTTAAAGTGGATTCATGGTGCCATGGGTGTTTGTAGTGTTTAGGAATCCCCTTTAAGCCGTAGGTCCAGGTCTCATAGGACCGTAACAGCGTCACGAGCCAAGTCAGACTTCTACCTACAGTTGCTCCATCACAACAGAATCTGCCCCTTTTCCCTCCATCCATGAGTAGACTATACATGGGTTACCCATCTCACACTGCAGAACACTGAGGATTAGACGCAATATGATCGAGGTTATAATAAAACAAAATAAATTTATAAATGGCTAAAATAATGTCAGAAATAATATTTCTGACATTATTTTAGCCGTTTATAAATTTATAGGAAAAAAATTAGAAAAATATTACATATTTTCAATACATTATTAATTTTTAATTAATAATACCAGCGTTCAAAATAATTTGACCTTTTAAGCTAAAAACCAATTTAGAAAAAAAAAAATGCTCTAATAGTAACATTATAGTTCTTACGTCTATTATTCCGTACAGAAGAATTCATATCAAAATTCTTCCATGAAAAAAATAAATAAATAAATAAAATAGCAAGTCTCTATAAAACGAAACTTATGCCAAAGTGTTTTAAAAAAGAAGACAGAAAATGGTGAAAGTTTCATTTTAAACTTGAGCAGGTGTGAAATATTTTGTAGGGAATCAATAGTGAGTGAAGAGTTTGTCCTTGAAACACTCTTAAGTGGATCTCCTTCTTCACTCCGATTGTAATCCTTGCGGATAGTTTCTTTCTTTTTTTCACCCACTTTTACGTCACGAATGGATTAGTTTTTTTTTTTTTTTTTTTTTGTTTATGCAACCAATACAAATACCGTGCGTTTTTTCCTCAATTGAAAAAGGGAAAATGTGTGGTCTTGATTGACAAGTTCAAAGAGTCACTCGGATGAGTGACAAGGGGAGAAAAAATGAAGGATCAGAAAAAGTTTTCGCATTTTGAGAATACCTCTCTCTACGCTGTGGGTCTGCTTTGTGCTAATAGTCAGGAAAAAAAGAATCCACATTTGCGTAGTTTCTCCCCAGTGGCGTCATCATTTAAAAAAACGACTTGTCTTGAATTATTAAGTAACAAATAACAGAAAAGAAAAAATGCTTTTACGTAGAGACTGTAAAATAAATTACCTGAATATTTATGATCTAATAAAATTTTTTAGTGAATTACAAATGTTACAAAGGTTTTCAGTTTATTCAATTTTTTACAACTCTTTTTTTTTTTTTTTTTTTTAATTTATTAATTTGCGTTTTCACGGTTCACTCTTACGTCAATATTTAAAATATATTTCTATGCCAGTTTATTATGATATAATTTAATTTGCTTTAATAAGTTGCCAAATCATTATTTATTTATATATTAAATTTTATTATATTTTTATTTAACGATTATCTTTACTTCACATTTTATAATTCAGTTTTTATCTTCAGGACAGAGGGCCTCTCTGCCTTTGGTATACTACAGGCTCCAGGTTCGAATCCTGGCTGTGGCATGCATGCTTGTGAGTGGTTCGGAATCCATGTTAAACTGTACTAGGTCCTGGTCTAATGAGAATAAAATGTGCTCAAAATGACCGTAGAGCGACAAACCAAACCTCCTGGCAGAGGCATTTACATTTCTAAGACTTAGTTCTTGTTTGCCATTTTACAATGATGGGGGCTCTGGCGCTCGTTGACACAGGTTTCGGGTTCGAGTCCCAGCTGTGTCATGAATGTTTGTAGTGCTTCGGAAACGAATTTTAAACCGTTTAAATTTTGAGGTTTAGTCAATCTTTAGCTCTCGTTGTTCCTCGATAAATATGCATCTATTGAAGCTGAATAGTACCCTGGCCATGGCCCAGTCGTCTGTGACAGGGTCTCTTGGACCTGGTGTATGCTTTCCTGCACCAGGGGATTATTAACAACAACAACAATGGGGCCAAAATTTCGATGGATCAGCGTTGTACGGAGCTACCATAATTTAAACTGAACATATGGATGACTGAACTGATGGATAACTGAACTGATATAACTGAACTGATGGATAGCAAAACTACGATTTCCACTGATGGCTAGCATTGAAATCAATACTTTTATAAGACGATTAAACTCGATGAAGAATGCCACAGAGTATCTGGTCTAGTCAACTGGATTGTCTAGTTGAAGTTTTCCAGTTTTAATCCAATACGACAACAAAATGCAAAGCAGTTGCCCCTGAAAGTTCTCCTGGAAAGCCATTGTGAGCACAATTTAGCAATCTTCCCGCCAAAAATTCACCCGTCATAATTCCGAATCTTTTTTCTTGCTTTAATTTGTCCTTGATAATAAAAGTCAAAAGTTTTCTATAGTAGAAAAAATAAAATAACGCATTCTTATTAATTTGATACAATTTTTTTTTAAAAATAAATTTAAAGTTGTACTTTCTCTCTCTGTTCCCTCCCCTTCCTTTTTTTTTTTTTTTTTTTTTTTTTTTTTTGTCCCACCCAAATGTTGTTTATGTTATTATTTTTCACTTCTGTTCAGAACAAGAATCTTCAGCAGAAAGCTTACGTGATAAAATAACCATCGACAGTAAAGAAATATTTTTTTCTGATTAACGAGAGAGATAAATTCGTCAGAAAAAGAAACAGCAGTACACAATTCGTTGAAATCTACGCGAGAAATTAATAACGAGTGGTTTTTCAGGACGTCTTCTGTAACGCAAATATTATTGAGTTACAAAAATCTCATTTTTTTTTTTTTTTTATTATTTTGTTTGTTATTTATCAGAATTCAAACTTTGCACTCGATACAAGAAGGATGTCAAACATTTATTTTATTAGGAATTCATCTTGTTTTTGCACAGAAAGAATGTTTTTCATTTTTAACGAATTATCTTTTAAAAACAAATTGTCTTTTTCATGTTCTTTCAACTTTATCCAAACCATTTTGTAATCACTAGCTTCAAATTGATTATATTTACTTTTATTAGCAAATATAGTATTGTAAAAGCATTTTTTTTTAATGTTTATTCGAAATTCGAGAAAATTCGAAGTTTTGCATTTTTTTCATTAATAAAGAATGTCGTCCTTCTCACACGGTAATGATGTCCAGTAGATCGAAATATTCTCCGGCCTTGCAAAGATAATCCCTTCATTCCATGAGGAAGTTTTGTTGTTCTGAATCTAGATATATTGCTTATTCTACGGTGTTTTTAAAGCGTTTTATGA
The DNA here is from genome assembly GCA_021605095.1 of Caerostris extrusa. Classification (NCBI taxonomy): domain Eukaryota; kingdom Metazoa; phylum Arthropoda; class Arachnida; order Araneae; family Araneidae; genus Caerostris; species Caerostris extrusa. The sequence goes on along the minus strand of BPLR01004875.1, from coordinate 26,708 downwards.
TCAATAAACATTGTAACTTTTAAAATTAATTATTTTTGCAATTCTTTTAATAATATAATCTTTTTTTAATCTCGATTTATGTATTAATTTACTATATTTTGAAAGAAGTACCCTCGCTTGATCTTGGTGATTATACAAATAAATACTGGGGAATTAAAAAAAAAAAAAAAAAAAAAAAACATTCTAAGCAAACGATTTTTTATATTATTATTATTATTTATTTTTTTTATTTCCAATGGCAGATTATGAACAGTTACAGCAAAAAAAAACAACGAAAAAAAAAACAAAAAACATAAAACAACAACAAAATAATACAACAAAACATACTGAAACAGAGTTCATTAATCTAACAATAATGCCAAGTTGCAGATCTTTTCGCCACTAAAAAGTGTTACCAGGGCCACCACGGGGAGGTAGATCTTCTGCGCACCGATTTTTTATATTATGAAGCAATCGATTTAAGCTTAGTATGAAAAAAATGTTTTTAAGCTTTAAAAAAATTAATGTGAATCACACAGCTTTCACTTGTGTTTCAATCGTATGTATAAACTTTTGTAAAATTTATTTAGGCTTGAAAATATTCTTTTTTATTACTCATTTCTTTTTTCAAAACTTAGAAAGTTTTAAATTTAATAAATCACATTGTCATATTCGAAATAAAACTAAGTTGTTTTCATGTTGCAATCATGTGAAAATTTTAATCATATCTACTCTTTTTTTTTTTTTTTATACTGTAAGACGGAAAGCCTTTTTTTTTTTTTTTTGGGCTGGTATGTGCGAATCCTGACAACGCCCGCTTTAACTGCGTTGATAAAATATGTACATTGTAGAACGAGTAGAACATATAGAACGTACATTGTAAACATTATAGAACGAGTCTTCCGAAAAGCATTCTGGGTATCACTGGAGCTGTTGTATATCTACTGTTCTACTGACGAGTAATCTCAAACAAATGAAAACAGCAAAATATTTAAACATTTTAATAATCTCACAGCCTATGGGCTGTATTTAACATTCGTGTTGTAAAACATAATATGAATTATTATTAATTATATTATTATTGATGACAAATATATTGAAAGCATTGAGTTAAAAATTCAACATTTCTTTAAAGAAGAAATATTATATATTTATATTTATATCAATGCATTTCTGTGTATATTTCTTATAATTTTTCAAAGCGTGTGTACTTCTTATAGCTTTAAAATTATGTCACTAAGAAATGTAATTTTGAAACAAAATTAAAATATACAAAAAAAAAAAAAAAAAAAAAATAGGAAAAAAGAAGGGGTTATGCAACTGAATTATCATTGCAGATAATAAACATAGCATTGATTTTTATATTGGAGCCATGTAGATGGCAGCACAATCATAATGGTATGACAAAAAACAATGAAAATTTAAAACGTGGTGCCATCTATTATTAAGGCTTAAAATCAACAATGCTTTCAAGAAAAGATATTTAGTATTTTTAATTTTAGATTTTAGTATTCTGAATTGCTTTGAATATTATTTTTAATAAAATAAATGGATTATTTTTCATGACATTTAATTCAAACTTATTTGTAAAAAAAAAAAAATGCACTAAAAAGTTGTTATACCTAAAAATACTGTAAAAAAAAGCTTTATTGCAGATTGATTCCTGTCCATCAAATAAATTTGAAAAAAAAAGAGCATATCATAAGATTTTTATCAACTATTCTATTATTGCAAATAAATAAACTAATGTAAATTAATTTTAAACTTTGTTGTTATTTGCCATTTAATAAATTATTCATAAGCATATATTTTTTTTTCCAGAAACCAAATTTTTTTAATTTCTGGAAATTGCTGGATTCTTCCCCCTATTTAAATGTGCTTGATTTTTCATTTTATTCATTATTTGGTAAAATAATACATTTAAAATAATTATAACTCCATATATATCTAATAAAAAATTAGGAATTTGTTATTTGTCTTTAATTGCTAAAAGAATAAATAAAAAATAAGTAATATTTATTTTAGAACAGCTGTTTCAACTGGGGTTTGGACGCTTTCGTTGCTCGTAGTATATTTTATTCTTTTATTTTTTTTTTCCCCGCAAAATATATTTTTTTTTAATATGTATAAATAATAGAATTTTCAAAATTCTATTTGCTGAAAAAAAAAGTTTTTTTTATAATTTATGCATTTTTTTCTAATTATTGATAAATTTAATTGAGAAAATTAAATGCCTTATTTTAGACTTAATTTAAAAATAAGCATCGCATTTTTTTTTTTTTTTTTTTTGGAAAGGAGGGGGAAATTTTTTTTTTTTTCCATATGTTTTTTCCTTTGAGTAACATTTTTTTTTTTTTAAATGCTGCATTGCCTACTATAGATCTTTTTTTTTTTTTTTATTTGACTCATGTATCATACAATGCACATATCATACAATTATTCTTATTACTTCTTCAGATGTAAAGTAATTTACATTTCACATAAGTGTTGTTCAGAAAACAATTTAACAATTTTCAAATGAAAATTAAATACCTAAGGAAATTTATAAAAAACAAATTTTATTTTCTCATAGTAGCATTCATTAAGAATTCTAAAAAAACTGAAGCTGATATGAATTATAAAAAAAAGCCACAATTTTAATATTTATAAAAAAGATGGAAAATGATGAGCTTTTTATGATGTTTTGCAACAAAGTAATTTTCTACTTATTTAATATTTTCTTACAACTTATACTTTTATTTACTTCCAAATTTTTTGTTTTAATCATTTTATAATTTTAATGAATAAATAAATCTTTTAAAAAGGGCATTTAATTATATTTTATTTCTTATTAACTCAAAGGACATGAAACCACTGCTATATTTCAACATCTAACAAAGAAGGAGCTGGAGGCCGCTCACGCGGCCAAGGACACCGTATTAGTCTTCAGTAAAAGCCACTTACATTACAAATTTTTATTATTTTATGCTAACGAATCTTTTCTTCGTTAAGTTATAACATGTTTTATATAATGTATTGCTTGACTTACGAATTTAGTTATCAATTAAAATTACTGCCAGGTTTTGTTAATGATTTACAGTTCATTCCAAAAGAAAGCTATTAAAAAGTAAATAAAAAAGTTAATGGAATTATTTTTTTCGAAATTTTATAAGGGGAACTAATTTGCGTGAATTACAAAAAGTAAAGCAAATAGTTTCTTTGGTTGAGAATAGATTAATCATGCATTTTAAAAGGTAAAAGAATTAAAAATTTTTTTGATACCCGGCTATTTCCAAACTAATATCTGGAATTTGAGGAATGATTCTATATTATTTAGTTACTTAACATTTTGGATTTGGAATAAAGTCAATTTAAAAACTCATTTCAAGCGGAAATTTCCGTACTTATCCCGAAACTAAGCACAATAAATCTGTTGAGGGATTTCAGAAAAAGGAATGAGGGTATGGAAGCCTCAGAAATGATTTTTGAAAGGATCTTCATTTTTAAATTGGGGTGGAATCATGGACCAGCATTGACCCACCAAAGTGGTGGCCTCTTTTGTGAAATAATCAATAATTTTCGTTGGTATATTGCCCAGATGCGTAACATAAATGCCTCCACATAGGAAAAAACTAATATTATTATTGATATAATGTGATAATTTTGATTTATGAATTTTGTTTTTATAAAACTAATTTTAATAATATTTTTGTGCTTTGCATTACTAAATAAACTGAACTGAAATGAAATATAATTCGGTTCTGTATTTGTTTTGAAATTGAATCAAACTTTGTTGATCGTAAAACTTTTATTATATGTACATAATGTTAATTTTTTAAAAAAATTTATACAAACTGCAAAATTATTTTTTTCCAATCTGTATTATTATTTTATAAATATCTTGATGTTACAAAAAATGTTACCTCTTCAGACTACATTTCGCAAGTAAGAAAAAAATATTCAGATTTTGAAATTACTATTTATCTAATAGTTTCCTTTTTAAATATTGTTTGAGTATTTTCTATTGTATGAATGAGAATGTCACTTTCTATATAAAATTAGTAATATTTACATCAAAGTTTAACTTTAAACCTTAATTTCTAAGAAAATTATACAAATATTTTTTTTTTTAAACACAGCAATCTAAATTATAATTTTTTTTTATTATTATTATTTTCGCATAATGTTCATGCCTTTTTTTCATGTTTAACGTCTGATTTAATATATCGAAAATATTTCAGATTTTGCATTCCTAAGGCATTTCTGAATCTAAAAATATTATGTATTAATGCATATCATCCAATGCATTAAATTAATATAATTTTTATAGCCTTTTTTGATAAAATAAAAGAAAACTTTACTTATTTTACAAATCAAACTCCCTATTCTTTTCATGATTCTCTAAATAACATCTCCTTCTTTTTTTCATAAATTTATGTACTTTTAAATAAACAGATTAATTGATTATTGTTTTATGTTGTGCTTTGGCATGGTTTATCTTGAAACTGCTTACATATAGAACAGTAGTGGGCAGGTATTTATTAAAATTACATTGTGAATATTGCTTAATACAAAGGTACCTATATATAAATATTCTTAAGTGGGGAAAGTATTCATTTCAAAAATTCAATACTACCAGATCAAAAATTTCCCTAAAATGATCAAAATATCTCAGAAATTTCCTGTTATACATTTCAAAACTACAGTTATTTATTTCAAAATTGTTTACTTCAATGACTTTTGTAATAAATATGTATAAAAATTCTATAATTTTTTGTAGGCAGCAACATATTAAGTGGACCATATAATGCTTTCCTTCAAATTTTAATTATATAATTTTAATAGTTGTTATTTTACGTTTTATTTACTTTAACTAATTTTACTTTATTTAAGGTAGAGAGTATTAAAAAAAAATTTTTTCGTTCGCATAATTTCAAAAATTGTCAGTAGCACCCCTAATCACTTCTAGTTTAATGTTTGAAATTTATTATGTAGCCAGGTTTGCAATTTATTTTATTTATTGATTCATTTATTTATTGATTCATTTATTTATTGATTCATTTTTATTGATTCAGTTTGACATCATACTATATTAATGCATTTAGCAATATAAACAGGAATTTTCATTCAAATCAACCATTATGGTTTCAGACTACTTCTACATTAGGTGTAAGTTTTTTTTTTTTTTACCCTAATTTAATATTATAATTATATATTTTTATCTTGTGAAAATTTCACATAAAGTATTCTCTATGAAGCATTAACTTAATTTAAATAATAAAAATTGTTTCAATTAATCTTTTTATAAAATGGAACTTTTTTTATTTCTAAGAATGACTATAACTATTGTACATTTGTTGAGATTTTCCATCAAATATTAAAGGACATTTATGTTTTAGATGGAAATGAAAATAACGATTGAAATTGTTGATAATATAATTAATTTTAAAGCAATTGTTATCCTTTTTTTTTATTTATTTGCTCTTGTGATTTTAGGGCCCTACCACTTAGAAAGAAAAAGAAAGTTGACCCTCAACTGTTAAAAGAGAGGGCAGAAAAGAAAATCAGGAGACTGCAGAGAGATATCAGAAAATTAGAAAAAGTAGCCAGACAATGTAAACCCTTATCTGAAATGGATATTCCCAGGAAAGCAATGAGAGACAGGTGTTTATTTTTTAATACAATATATGCATTCAATTTGTTTATTTTGTAATGAATATGACTGCATGATGTGAATAACTCTTATCAGTCAAATTTAATAAATTGCTATGTTCAAGTCAACCATCTTAAAAATACATTATTTTATTACAATGCATAATAAATTTAAGGGAATGCATTATTTTATTAATGCATTATATTTTTTCTAATGGTGCAATCTTAAATTATTAAATAATATATTTTAATATCTGATTAATTTGCTTGTTTTCCATAGATTATTCCAAACAATTCTTTTTTAATCATCTTTAATGCACATTATTTTTTAATAGTATTTTAGCATTTAAAAATACTTGCAATTTTGAAAAAGCTTATGCTAGGTACATGTTATTTTAATATAAAAACAGAAATTAATAGGCATAAATAAAAGGAACATATAGATCAAATCATTCATGAAATTATTGTAACAGCTGTCTTTTATCACCAAAAGTAATACACCACAAAAATTGCATACCACTGCATGAAAAGTAAAAATTACAGTGTTTATTATCCCTTAAATTTGACCTTATTGCATGTCTTCAAATATTTTTTAATGTTTATTAAAAAATTTATTTGATTTATGAATTTTTTTAGGTTATTTTTGTATTCAGTTGAAATGTATGTAATATTAATTAATAATAATTTATTAATTAATATTATTTTAACAAATGAATATTATTTTAACAAATGTAGTTCACCAAAAACTCTTTTCTTTTTGTGGTGAATGGAATTAATAAGTCTGTAGGTCAAAAAATCCTCACAGCAGGCTTGAGAAAGAAGATATAGACCTCTCAGATTGTACCTTTTGTGGTGTTTAATCTAAATTATAGTGGCACAATGTGAATACAGTTTACCAATCCTTCTGTGGTACATATTGACAAAGAAGAAAAAAAGAAAATGCTTAAAAGTTAAAACACATGCATTATTTAAAAAAATAATGCTTGCTTTTAATTCTTAATATAACTCTTAAAAGCAATGAAAAGTTTCAATATATTAATTAAATGCAATTAAGTTACATTGTTTAAAAACTATATATTGAAATAAGATGTGTTTTTTATCTAGTTTCCCTATTACATTTGTCCCAATTAACGTTAAGAAATTATGAATATATGAAATGAAGGAGCTGATGGCCAATTTGATGTTTGTTGCTTAACAAATGGTGTTCATATTGCATAAAATAACTTTGAACCTTCCTCTATCCATTCATAGGACACTACATTGCCTTCCATTGTAAATAAAAATTTAAAATCTGCACCTTCATTTTGACTAATCCTGTATTATGCACACATTTGATTGAAAAACAGTAATTAATAAAACAATGTAAAAGCATTTTGATTAGATTATAAAACATCCATATGATATTCCAGTGATTTAAGTAAATAATTCATTTTTTTTTTTTTTTTTTTTTTGTAATAAATTACATTTATTGTAAAATAATACATATTTCAAATATATGCCGAGAGATAAAAAATTTAATCTTAAAAATATTTAATAACTGGACTAGTTACTAATTGGTAAGGAATTATCAATTAATAAATAGTTTGGGTAGCCACTTGGAAATCAGAATTAAGAAAGCTTTGTTTTGAAATTTAACAAATGTAGTTCACCAAAAATCTTTTGTTTTTGTGGAGAATGGGATTAATAAATAAATCTGTAGGTCAAAAATCCTCACAGCAGGCTTGAGAAAGAAGATATAGACCTCTCAGATTATACCTTTTTGTGGTGTTTAATCTAAATTATAGTGGCACAATGTGAATACAGTTTACCAATCCTTCTGTGGTACATATTGACAATGTTTAATCTGCTGCATATTTGCTATCTTAGGTCAAAGTGGGTAATACTGGAAAACAACATACTGTATATTTCCGTGTAAAAGCCAGGCTGACTTAACGACTTATATGTGGATTTGTTCATATCACAAAAATGTAGGTGCTTGTCCCTTTGCCAGGTGTAAGCAATGCTAATAAAGCACGCTTATATTTCTTAAGTTTATGGGTGAGGAAATCATTGAAATGATTTATTTGTTTTATGAAAATGAGTTGTTTTATTTCCAAAAAATTGTTTTGGTTTATTACAATGTTCCTAAAGTGAAAATCTGATGTTGGGGAAATATGCATCTATATAATGCCAAACCATAGACCAGAATAATTAGCACATAAAAACAACAATGGAAAAAGTAAAATTACTTTAATCCTTAACATACTTTTTGGGGTTTGTTGCTGTTGGAGGACAGTAATTGAATGGAAACAATGTGCTTAGTTTTAGATAAGGTTATCAGAATTATAACCATCATTGTTGGTGTCCTTTGTTTTACTTTTGCAGTAGATTTATTAGAAAATATGCCATCCATTTTAGATGCTTGGCCACAATTTTGCCCTTATAGAGACACGTTTGAATGTTACAGGAATTTTTTTTCATTTTTGCTTATATAGGGGTATGAATTGGGTCAATTTTTGGAAGAAAAATTGTGTTCTTTGGCTTATACACAGGCTTGGTTTATATTCAGAAATATATGGTAATTTTTACAGCATGCTTTATAATTTTACTTGAGATTGAAAGTAAACATTTCAAATAATTCAGCTGTTTTTAAAATTGTATTTATTTTAAAGTGAGCGAATCAGACCACCCCCAGTTCTAACAAAGGAGGAATTGCAAGAGCGAGCTGAATTGAATTATGTATGGTCTCAGTACAAAAGGAGGCAGCATCTGGCAGAAATGAAAGCCATCCAACGAGTTGTTGCTGCTCAAGAAAAAGCTTTAGATGCATTGGAAGAGGTGTCACAAGATTTATATAATGAAGCTATACAGGTATGTGATACTTGATATCTCGTTTTTCTCAAAGTTATTTAGAAGTATATTGTATTTTCCTGTATATAGAATAAATATAAGGAAATAAATTGCTTCTAATATTTTAAAACCTTAATGCTTCTTGATATATATATATATATGCAATTTTTATAATATTATCACTATGTAATATATATGTGTGTGTAAACATTTTGAATTTGTTTTACTTTCTAGAAATAATATTATAATAATATTAATAATTTTATTCATTTCCATTTGTTTAAATGAGTAGCAAACTCTTTCCACAGAACACTGAAATTCCACATCTACTTCCGAAGTATTCTTCAATTTATTGTTTATTTTATTTAGTTATGATATTATTTCTTATATTGTATAAAAATTAAAATCTGTTTAAGTTTTAAAAAATCTGCTTATTAAAATATTAATATGTATTTTTTTAATACTTCATTATTTTTTAAAAATGAATTCTATCAAATATTTTGTCTTCAATCTCATTAAGGTTGTGGAGATTGACAAAATTAAAAAAAAAAAGCTGTTCTAAATCAAAGGTCACTCACTAATTTATTTATGATTTATGTTGATTACTATTTAAATAGCATGGTAACTTAGCATATATTAACTCCTATTTCTATTAAAGTAGCAAAATTAATTTTTAATTTAAAAAAATCAACCTATCAATTATATTTGTACTTACATTTTAATTGAAAACCACCAAGAATTATAAATATTTAGTATTTCAAACTTACATTAATAATATTTAGTAGAAGAAAGTTAAAAAAAATGCTCATTAGGAAAATTTAAAAATAAAACTTAATCTATGTTATGTATAATAAAATACTTTTTTACATTATTAAATTAATGTTAATTTTTCTCTACAGCCTGATCCTTTTGATACCTTTTAAGATAAGTGGACCAGTGGAGACACCACCCATTAACAATTTTGATTACCCTGATGGAGAATACATTGATGCTACGAAAATATATCAACCTATACTTCCTTCAGATCCTGCAAAGCAGAAAAAATTAGGGTTGCATAAAAAGAAATAATTTTTTTTTTTAGTCTTTCTGTATCATTGAATTTGTTTTAGTTTTGATTAAAAATATGTCTTTATCATTATTTGTATTATTTGTTAAATGTAATATAAATCAAGCAAAAATATTATATAAATATACACTCAAGAGCCAAAACATTATGACCACCCCTACATTTTGCAATGAATTCGCCTGGATGACGGGAAGGCACGTGATCAGGTGGAAGTGGTATTTAACTGAATTAAGTGGTGGTATTAATCCATGCCAAGGCGGGTTGAAGCTGTGTTTTCACCAAAGGTGGGCCAACTCGTTATTGTCAGGTGGTCATAATGTTTTGGCTCTTGAGTGTATAAGATTTCAATATGCATAAAAAACTGAGTACATAATGATCATCAATTTTATTGGGTTTTCATAATAACTTTAATAAAAATAATAACTAAAAGACAGTTTACAGCTGAAAAGTTGTTTAATTTCATTTAATAAGTAATCATAATGCAGTTTTGAAGTTTTCGATGTCAAACTGATATTTCTATGTTATAAGCTGTGAAATTTTGAAACTTTTTCTAAGGCTAAATTGTTTGGTCAGCTCATTTACTGATTCAATATAACGTGGGCATTATTTTGTTAGTCAGGCAGGTTTTTTTTCCCTCCCTACTTTGCAATGTGAATCATCGAATTTGTTATTTACTAAGTAACTGTCCAATGAATTTTGCTTGTGCCTTATCTCAGAATGTTTCGAAATGTGACATTGGCCATTCCAGACACTTCTATTGCAACTGGTTTGGACTTTGTTGGAATGGTACTTCCAAAGTTTTTGTCATCCGTCAGTGGCAATATGTACAGTTAGTGTGTAGTAGAGCTGAGCTTTGAATCTACTGGTTGTGTTGTGGTAATCAATGCTTTCAGAAATAAAGGCTCTCATTGGTAAAAATTTCCAATGATATGTTTGACCCTCTAGTAATCTGAATATATATATATATATATATATATATGTAGGGAAATATAGTTAATATTTGTTTATTATATTTAGCAATAAGTCACTATAAAATGTTCCTAACAATTTTTTTGGATGTCAAATACTGCAACTTGTTCATTTTGTAATGCATTAAATTTTTCAATTGGTTTGAGATTTATATTTAAAAACTGTTATTCATAGTTCTGCTATGATTAGTTTTCCTTTTGAAAACAATTCTATTCCAACTCAAACTTCTAAACATCAATGAATCATTGCTTTAATTGCTTAGTTAGAAGAGTTCTCATTTTCTTCAATAGACTTTTCTTTCATCCCATTTTCCTTTAAGGTAATTGAGTTCTTTTTATTTAGAGTCTTTTATTCTTATTCTTATTCTTTGTTATTTTATTTATTTGTTATTATTTTTATTCAATGTATTTTTAGTACAACAAGGACAGTGATTGGCTATATAAAGGATTTTTTCCAAACCCTTTTGATTCAAGTTGTTGCATAAGAAAAGATTAATTTGATTTTTAGCTCTATAACTATATTTTTCACCTTTTTTTTTTCTCTCTCTTTTTACAACTTGAAAATAAACATATCTTTTAAATATAAAGAAACAATGATAGTGGACAATAAAAAGAGAGGGAATATGTGTATGTGTTCAAATGTATGCAAGCCAGATGGTGATTCTGCAGTCGGATACCAGCAAAGTGAAAAAGGTGCAGGTTCAATTTGTCTGAAGAATATTCAGTAGTTAGATTTGAAGATGTTGGTTTTATGAAAGAGGCATTGCTTCTGTAGTATGCATTGTCGTCTCCATGAATAATGGAGATGGGGTGGAGTATTATCACGAAAGATTTTCGGGGCGAATTCTTTTCCCAATCTACATATTGTTGAGACAACACATAAAGCTCTAGTTCTACTACCATTTTCACTGAATGTACTAAGTTTTGAAAACTTTTTCCATTTTTTGACTAAAAGAAAGAAGTAATTTCAATGGCTGATTTGTCACAATTTATCCTCTCCATTTTTGTCTAAATTTTACATAATACCATTTTTTTTTTTTTTTTTTTTTCAGATTCTATAAAAATAATCGTTTTCATAGAAAGAGTATCTGATATTAAGCCGAAGGGGTACGGTTTTTCTTCAAATATTTTACCCAAAATAAAATAAAAATATTTTGTGTATGAAGAGGACATACATATTAGTACGGAAAGCATTGATAATGATATGCATCCAGAGATCCTGGAATACAGAATGAATGTGAATTGGGCGAACTCTTTGAAAACTCGAATTTTGACACTGACTTTTTTGGATTTATACGACTTTTTTTCTTTTGCATAAAAGTTACATTTAGACCCAAAAAATGATTAAAGTAATTTCCTTTTCTTTCTTTTTTATGTGTTAATTATTACAGTATTCTATTATCATTGCTGGTGTACGTTTCGTTATTTTTCCGTTAGCCGTGAGCAAATTTAGCCAACATCTAGATTTTTCATTTTGATGACAACATGACATATCAGAATGTAAACAATTTCGAAAATAAAACAATTCATTTTCATAAAACGAATAATTCAGTTTTAAACGAAATAATTTTTCTGATAAACTAAAGAAATAAAGTGCTATATTTGACGATGTATCGCTTGCTCTCGACTAACGGAAAAGTGCCTTCGTTATTTCCGAGATAAAGAATCCATATATATGATGAACCCCGTAGTTGTGCTTTAGAAAATTATCGGCTTCTACACGGAAATATACGGTATTAATTTTTGCTTCTAAGCTTATTCTTATTCTACGCATGAAGAGGAAGATGAGAAAAACTGTGTCATCTCTGATTATCATAGATTCAGAACTACTGCATCTTTTCTTTAAGATTATTATCAATTTCTGACTCGGAATCTCTATAGGATAGCTCTTGTTATCACTTTGCAGAAATAGAGCATTAGGTTATAATCTACAGCAAACTCATTCAAAAGTAGAAAGGGCTACAAATTAGGAAGAAATAAATAGGTGCTCATAAAATAACTTTCTTTGTTTGAAGGTATCTGCAAAGTAATGAAACCAAAAAGTCATATACCGACAGTGGAAGATATGTTGAGAGGATTTCAGCAAAAAAGAAAAAAATACCAAAAGTCGCCGATAGGGAAGATTTTGGCGCTACTGTTCACATACGAACTGCATCCAAGAAATACCATCCATAAACGTACAAAATATGTTAATAAATACACCCATTACTGAAATGTATTCAGTTCAGTAATAAATGCATTTTTATACATTAAATAAAAAAATATTTTATTATCTATGCATTAAATAAAAAAAAAATTTTAATATCCGATTTTAATTCTAATTTTCTTCTTAATTAATGCATATATCAATAAATTAATTTCGTATTGAATTTCCGATATCATACTAAATGATTGAGTTTAATTTAATTTCTATACAAATCATGCGATTTTAATTCATGCCTATCACACGATTGCTAAATAATATAAAATTAGTTAGTATAGTATATGCCTTGAAATCTGAAGATGTACTTTTAAAAGTAAAAATATGTTGCTACAAAACCACTGAGAGAGAGAAAAAGCTGCTACTAAAACATTATTTGACTTTCCACCCCTGAGAAAGCAAAAATTAAAAGAAATCCAGACAACACTGCGAAAAGAAAAATGCGCTCACTCTGGAATTTGAAAGCTAAAGTCTTTGAACTGACGAAAGTAGCTGAAATAAAGTAAAAAAGGACAATTTTGACGCTTCATGGGAAACGATGAAGCAAAACTTTCACAAATCATTTATAGAAAACGATTTAAATGTTAACGTATTCGTTTATATTGACCATAGTACCAATGCTGTTGAGGAGCATATGAAGGTATTTCTAGAATGTATTGGCTAGCGTAGTCCTTCAATTAATAATCCATAGAACATGTGTAGGATGCTTTGTGTGAAAATGGCGAAAACCTAATAATTGAGAAGAGTTCGTTGATAAATAAGAGTTCTTACCTCAGCAACTCTTCGATAATCTGATGTTGAATATGAAGAAACGGTGTTGAACAACTATTGAATCTGAGGAAGATCCTATCTCTTACGAACTCCTTATCTCTCACTCTTGCAGACAAGCATTTGTACCAATGCTACTCTCTCGATACAGCCTCTTTTTGTTTAATTTGATGCTGTAGAAATTGTTTATTTGTCAGTTAGTGGTCCCCCCCCTTACGTTTTTTTTTTTTTACGAACAAGACATTGTCATTATATTCTGAATTTCAGGTATCCTGAGTGAATTCTGGAGAAGTTATGGGAAAAAAAAATAAATAAATAAACTCCATTGCTTATGATTTGCATACCAGTATTTGATGTGCGACATTTTACACTTTAGATAAAGGGCAGATAATCCTTTTATTTTAACGTTGTTTCTACTACAAAGTGTTTTCAGAAATAGTCTACAATAGTCTCCGTGAAATATAAAGTACAAAACTGTTAAGAGTAAAATACATTTGTGCCAAAGATAGTAGTCATTATATTAAACTTGATCTATGAAAAGTTTTTCTTAAATTTCTAAAAGACAATTCTTTTGGTCTGTCGATAAATTTCCTTAGATTCCTTCTAAGATTTGCCCTGGTCTAATTAGCCCAAAGTGTGCAAAAATGATCGTACAACGACAAATCAAGCCGATTTTCCCATTATTGCCAATATCTCCTTTGCCATAATGCCCTATGTTAACAATAATTATTGATGCCTGTCCATTAAGATAAAAAATTGTAAAAAACAAATTTTTAGATAATAATGATTCGTGGCAATATTCGAATGGATCGCTGGCAATAGGTTGGATTTGTTTTCTCTTGAACACGTTGTTTTGTTTACTAATGTGTACCGTGTATTTATTTTTGTACTTGGCTGTAGTCATAAATCTAAATTCAAGTCAAGTTTATTCAAATTAAGCGTACATTCAAGAAATTCGCATGTCTATAAAATAATTTTATATGAAAAATATTTTAATTTATATAAAAAAATTCTATAATTTTGATATTAATACAATGAATGTTTATACTATCGAGGAAGAGAAAATTAACTAATTTTCTTAGTAGTTAACGAAGGGTCTAAAAATTTTTTTAATCTGCATGTATTGATTACACATAAACATAATATCGTTGGCGTATTATCTGACATTTTTTTTAATGTCAAATCTTGGATTAAGTTAATATGTAATGATAATAAGGACCAGATTGTCAGCATGATTAATCATTAGAAATTGGTGAGTTAATTGTGTTTCTTTAGTGTAAATTGGATTTTTCCATTTCAAGGAGAAATAAAAAGCACTGTTTTCATAAGTACCTTAAATCAGTATCAAGATATAAAATTTATTTCACAGTAAAGAAATTTACCATTTTTCTTTTTGGTCATGATTTTTGTGTAAAAGTGTTTAGTTAAAACTGTATTTTACTTTAAAATGAGAAAATTTTTCAAGATTGTGTATTGAAAATCCTGAATGAATTATTTATTATTGTCTGGGTATATTTTAAAATTAAGTTGAATTGTTTATATAAATTTAAGTTGAATTCTACTTTTATTTACACTCAAGATTAAATAAAATGAATGTATGTAAGGAAGAATTTCTTGATTCAACTGAATTTGATTTTCATTATCAAAAACATACAGAAGAAAAGCCTTTCATGTGTGATGTGTGTAATAAGGCCTTTATAGAGAAAAAGCAGATTTAAATTGCCATTTTCGAACTCATATAAAAAAAAAAAAAAAAAAAAACGACATGTATGTGACGTATGTAATAAAACATTTGCTCGAAGATATAATTTAAAGTTCCACAAGGCCACGGTTCATACAAAAAAAAACCTTTTATATGCAATGTATGCAGTAAGTCATTTCCTTGTAGAGGTTCCTTGACACGTCATCATACCATTCATAAAAATGACAAACCACATATGTGCAAACTTTGCAGTAAATCATTCACACAGAAATCTCATTTGTTTGAGCATTATCGTATTCATACAAAAGAAAAGCCTTTCGTGTGTAATGTGTGTAATAAAACCTTTTCACTTAAAGTTGTTTTAGATCGTCATTATCGTTGTATGCATACCAATGAGAAACCATATGTATGTGAAGTATGTAACAAAGCATTCAACATTATGAATCATTTGACTGTTCATCTTCGGTCTCATCAAAAATAGATAATTTTCATTTATTTATAAATAAAAAGAAAGTCCATATTGAAATGTCAAACCACAAGTTTTGGTTCTTCGAATATTTATATATATATATATATATTTTTATCAACAGTTTTTTATGAAGAGGTATTTTCTATTATAAAGGGATTTTACTTATATATTTTAGTTGATGGATTTAAATTGATACACCATTCATGCAATTGTTACTTTGATGAAAGGATTGGTTTATTTTCCATATGTAATTCAAATAAATATTGTAAAAAGTAGTACATAATTTGTTGTGTTTTCATGAATTTAATTTTGAAGTTTTCATTACATAAACTTTTCTAAATGATTGTTTAAAAGGAATGGTAAAATAATATAGTTTGTTACTTCATACTTTTCTGAAATGCTACTCCATCTCAGTGATATATTTGTATAAGTTTAAAATATTTATCAATATTATAACTAATTTATCTTTTTAACTTATTTTTTTTTTAAATGTTTCCCAATGAAATGTATTAATTCTTTGTCTTTTTTTTTTTATGTATGCTTGATTATTTATTTTATGAATTTTAAAACTCTAAATTATTAATAATAAAAATGTTTTTTTTAACACTTTGCTTTTTAGAACAAAATGTAGAGTTGTGATATAATGAATTAATTGTTGTGCAATGAAATTCTCATGATTTATTTTGTACATTTGAAATTTTTGCTTAAAATAAACTGAAAGAAGAAGAAATATAAATGTAAATTATCATTCATTTAAGCTTTCAATCTAATATCATTAGATCCATAATATTAATATATTTATATTTATATTGAATGTGCACTTTGTGTAACAACTTTGGGTAAAAGTGCAATGAAAATATTATAAATTAGTAATTATAATAATGTGGAAGTTAATTGTTGAAAAGTTGAAGTTGAATTCACTGTTATTTTAATGTGTACATATTTGGTTGTATTCATCTTATTTAGAAAATTATATTGTCATTTATATATTTAATAGTTACAATTTTTAACAATTGTATTTTGCTTAAAGAAAAACTTATTT
Organism: Caerostris extrusa; assembly: GCA_021605095.1. NCBI lineage: Eukaryota > Metazoa > Arthropoda > Arachnida > Araneae > Araneidae > Caerostris > Caerostris extrusa. The sequence goes on along the minus strand of BPLR01004875.1, from coordinate 10,054 downwards.
TTATAATAAATTGATTTATAGTTTAATATATTATAATTGACTGCTATTTTTATAATAAATTAAAAATTATTATTTAAAATATTATACAAATTATTCTCTAAATTTAGGAAAATATGAAACATCATTGTAATTGATTGTTACTTAATATATGATAATAAAAAACTCTATTCACATTAGTTAAGATATCTCTAAAAGATAATCTTATTTATATCAGGAATTTTTGCATTGTTTAAAAAAAATCAGTTTTAGATTTATTTTCTTTGTTAGTAAAAATTAATTTCTCTCTGCATTTCACTGTGATATATTCAATAAAATAACTGAATTTATATTTATAATTCAAAATTTATTATTAGAATTATTTTATTTGAAATTCATTCTACTCATAATTTATAAAATGAGTATCAAGTTTTTTTGTAGAAAAGTAACATTTTTTTTTGTATTTTATAATTAGTTATTTGTTTGAAAAGTTTTGGCTGTAATTTTACTTCTATTTCAAATTTTACATTACAGGTGGTGGGGAGGGGGGCTCTTTCTATTTGTACAATTTCATATATATCATAAAGGGATATTCACAACTACCCTGAATATACCTTCAATTTCATTATATGTTTCTTTTTAAATGTATGAGATTTTTTTATTTCAAATTTAAAGATGATTTTAATAAAATACAGTTTTCAAAGGTTAATGTAATCTTCATCCCATGTAAATCCCTATTTCAATATAGGATTTTCATTTTCAGAAAAAGGATTTTAGTGCAATTATTTCAAAACATTTGATTTTTAAGCAATAGATATTTTGTCGAATTTATGTATGATTAATGAATTTCTTTATATATATATATAAAGCATTAAAATTTACTGTGGTTATTGAGTTTGGTAATTCTGGTAGTTTTTAACGAATTGCTGCATAAATTTCTCGGGTTATTGAACTCCGCTTTATTCCCCTATGTATTCGCCCAGTATCATATGTCTTCACATGTTAAATTGAAATTCACAAGTATTTTCTGTTTTATTTATGTTTCCATTTTATCTTTCTATGCAAGCATTATCAATTTATTTATCATTCAATTTTATGTGAAATAAATATTTTCAGCTTTTATATTGGTAAGTTAGATTTTAAATCAATTCCTCCCCCACATGCACATCTACAGCAACAACACTCTCCTAAATCACAATTCCATGTCTTTCAGTAGGATGTGATGCCTCTTTCACAATTTTAATTTTTCGTACTTCTCAAAATCTTGATTGCACAAAGTTTACAGAGGGCAACACCGCAATATCAAACATTTAACATGGCAATAAACCAAAGGAATACTTTAAACGTCTTCTAAAATCCTCAAAATGTGATAAACAATATTCTGGTAAATGTGTTGACAATTAAAAATATTAATTTGAGTCTTACAAAACTTCTTGTTTAATTGCAAAATAACTTCATAATAAACGATCTGGTAATTAATGAAGAAAAAGGAAATTCCTTTATCGAATGAAATCGCCGCTGATTCAAGACTCGAGCTCGTAGTTTGTTTGTACAGCTCGCTATAGGATCAACAGCAGAAGACAGGTTTAAGTACTTGGTACAAAGAGCTTCTTGGTGGATAATGCAATGATTCTTAAAAATATTTTCTCCTCAAATAACTTTCAAGCAATGTAACAAAACATTATATCCTGTCAACCATACAAGACGCTCCATTTGTGCAAACCCTATCTAATTTTGTCCACTCTACTTTGTTAACTTAAAATATATCTTTTTGAGATCTTTAAAAAATGTCCTCACCTGTAGTTAAAACTTGTTGGTGAAAATCAAGGAATTCTTCCACAATATCAAAATTATCGCTCGTGTAAAGAGCAAATATGCTTAACTACGCATTGTCTGTAATGTCACAGCTTCCAGTCAATCTTAATGAAAATTATTTGCAATATTGTAGTTCAGAGACAATTTCTGCGTCAAAATCCTGGTCCATGCCCTCTGTACGACGCATGACGGTATTTCTATACAAAGCTATGTTATCAATCCGATTTTTGACGTTTGTATCACTGACATTTTGGGCAAATATTAAAAGTTTATTTTTATTATCTCCTCTCCGTCAGAACAGGGGAGCTGCAGGCTAACAACAGAGAAGGTTCATAAGGAGCTTCCCCATATTTCTATTTCTGTTTTGAGCAAGGATTGCTGGCCATTAAAAGATTTTTTTTTTTATATATTGATGAATTCAGTTCAGAATTGTGATCTGACAGGATATTTGCTGTTAAAATTATTCTGCAGTTTCTTGAAATGTCTGTCCAGGTTAAATTTTTTCTGCACTGTCACACAAAATCCACATATCAAACGAACAGACATGGAAGTATTTTGATATACTAAGAAAAATTATTATCGGACAATTTTAAAGTCACGAAGTGCAATGTATTTTCTTTTCGAAAAGTTTTTATAATGGACATAGGCAATGAATCCATTTACATTTCAAACAGATGAAAAATGTTTATTGAAAGCAAATTCTTCGTGAATAAGGAAACATTTAAATACATAATCAATTATTATTAGATAATCAAAATAATTGTATATTAATTTTTAAAATACACTAACTGTATGCACTTTAAGCCTATCCAGCTATGTTCCTGTGACGAAATTTTCTTTAAATCGAAATACAAATTGTTAAATTAAAAGCGATTGCTTATTATAGTGCAAAATATACAACAATTTAGCTACTAAAATAAAATATTTAAAAATAGTGCAGAATCAGCCTTCGTCAAAATTGACAGCAGTGCAATAAAGAGCAGCACAAATTTATTTTCGCAGAAATCTATAAAACTAAACAAAATAATTAATAAAAGGTAATTAAAAAATAAATTAAACTGAATTATATCAGATAAGTTATTTTAGAACTCTAGCAAAAATGGCACGCTCCACAAAATGGCCACAGCAGAACAATTTATAATACAACGATTGAGTCTATAAAACAAAAAAAAAAAAAAAAAATTACTCACTAAATTGCTAATTAAATAATTGTAAAATAAAGTAAATTATTATCTCATATAAATTAAGAAATTATTTAAAAACTGCTGCACAATGACGCTTTGAAGAAAATGTCGACACAAACTCATTGTTTCATGTTTGAATAAATCTTTTGGCAATGGATAGTTGTATTTGTTTTTCTTGAACACGTTGTTTTGTTTACTGTAGTTTTTACTTACTATCCTTGGTAATTATTATCGAACTAGACTGCAAGCATAAATCTAAATGTCAGGTCAAGTTTATTGAAATTATGCGTACTTTAAATGAATTTGCATTTATATAAAATAATTTTGCATAAAAAATATTTAAATTTATTCATAAAAACGATATTTGATATTAATGCAGTGGATGTTTTCACCATTAGTGGGGAGAAAGTTAACTAGTTTTATTGATAGTCAAATGTATTTTACAGAAAAGAAATTTACGATTTTCCTATTTAGTTAGGTTTACTGTGTCAAAGTGCTTAGTTAAAATTAAATTTTACTTTAAATAACCTTGCAAATAAAAAAGAATTTAGAAATCAATTTTGACAATAACTAATAATTGTGAAATTTTAAATAACAATTTGATTCAAATTGTGTAATATAATTTAGAAAACATTACAATATGGTTTACCCTGAATGTATTGTTTATTTTTGTGTGCATATATTTTAAATTAAGTTTATATAACCATTATATAATTTAAGTTGTACTTTTATTTACTCTCAAGTATAATAAAATGATTATATGTAATGTATGCAAGGAAGAATTTCTTGATTCAACTGAGTTTGATTCTCATTATCGAAATCATATAGAAGAAAAGCCTTTCGTGTGTGATGTGTGTAATAAAGCTTTTGTAGAAAAAACAGATTTAAATTGTCATTTTCTAATGCATATTGAAGAAAAACAATATGTATGTCAATTGTGTGATAGAGCATTTTCCAAGAAATGGGATTTAAAAAATCATTTCCTTTCTCATACTAATGAACAACCTCACACATGTGATATATGTGATAAAACATTTGTTCGAAAATTTAATTTAAAACTCCACAAGTCCACAGTTCATACAAAGGAAAAGCCTTTTTATATGCAATATATGCAGGAAGTCATTCCTACTAGAGGTTCTTTGACACGTCATCATACCATTCATACAAATGACAAACCACATGTGTGTAAACTTTGCAGTAAATCATTCACGCAGAAGTCTCATTTGTTTGAACATTATCGTATTCATACAAAAGAAAAGCCTTTTTCATGTGATGCATGCAATAAAGCTTTTTCGCTTAAAGTTGCATTAGATCGTCATTATCATCGCATGCATACCAATGAGAAACCATACATATGTGAAATATGCAACAAAAGCATTCTCTGATATGAATTATTTGACTGTTCATCTTGATCTCATGAACATTAGATTATTTCCGTTTATTTAAAAAAAAAAAAAAATTTCAACATTGAAATGTTAAACAAGTTTTAAGCATTTCAATGTGGAATGTGGTTCTTTGAACATTTGTATATATATTTTTTAACAATAATATTTTTTATAAAGATGCGTGCTGATATTTCAATTACAAAAATGATTTTATTCATATGCTGTAGTTGATTGATTTAAAAGTGACACATAGTTTGTGTAACTTTTACTTTATGAAAAAATTGGTTTATTTTCCATGTATAATTTAAATAAATATTGTAAAAGGAGTAGTACATAATTTGTTGTGTTTTTTATGACTATTTTATTTTTATGACCACTTATTTACCATTTAATAATATATTATTAAAATATATTATTTTAATATTTTATAATAATATTTTTAAAAATAATATAATTATAATTAATATAATAATAAATAGTATTATATTTTATAATTTTCTGAAACGCTGCTCTAACTTAGTGATATATTTGTAAAAGATTAAAATATTTATCAATAGTATAACTAATGTCTTTTGTTTAACTTAATTTTTTTTTTATTTGTTCCAATGAAATGTATTAATTCTTGGTCTTTTTAAGTATGTTTGAATATTTGTTTTATGAATTTTGAAACTTTAAACAATTAACAATAAAATAACAACTTTGTATAACAACTTGGTTTTTTTTTTTTTGTAACCTTTTTTGTTAAAAAAAAAAAAAAATATGGAGTTGTGTTATAATGAATTAATTGGTTTGTAGTCACATTTTCATAATTTATTTTTGTACATTTAAAATCATTGTTTGAAGATAAAGAAAACAAAAAGTTAATTGTCATTCATTTAAACTTAAGTGTAGCATCATTAGGTCCTTTAATTAATATGTTTAGATTTATATTGAATGTACACTTTGTATAACAACTTGGGTTAAAAGTGCATTTAAAATATTGTAAAGTGATAATTATAATAATGTTGAAAGTGCATTCACTATTATTTTTTAATGTATACATATTTGATTATACTCATCTTTTGTGGAAAATTAAATAATCATTGGACATTAATAGTTACAGTTTTTAATTGTATTTTTCTTTAAATTAAAACTTATTTTTTAATAAATTGATTGATGATATAGTTTTAATATATTATTATTATTTTAACTGCTATTTTTTTATACTAAATTAAAAACTATTCAAAATATTATAAAAATTATTCTTTAAATTTAGGAAAATGTGAATGAAACATCATTTGCAATTGATGTTTGCTAATCAATAATGATAAAAAAAATTGTATTCACTGCTTTGTTTTGCATCTCATTGTGATGCATTTTGTAAAATAACCTAATTTATATCTTTAATTTCTATAAATTTTTCTTTAAGGAACCTATTATGAAAACACTTTCTAAAATACATACACACACGCAAACAAAACAAAAAAAAAGATGTATGTATGATTATTGATTTATTTTTACTTTTTATCTTGCGAACATAATATCCTGGCTAAGTCTTGACATTATCAAAATGTATTGGAGAAAATATTACTCCATATTGTACATCAACAAAAATAGCTAAATAGTAACAGTATATTTTTGGTATATTGCTGGTATATAATTTGTTAATGCTTCTTATAGTATTTTGAACAGTTATTTCTTGATGATCTACTATTGCTATCAAACTTAGGTATATTCCTGTGGCTATTGAGTTTGCTATTTATGTAGTTTCTGATCAATTGTTGCATAAATTTCTTGGGTTTTTAACTTTGATATATTCTCATATGTATTTGCCCATCATATTTGGTATTTTCATATTTCTGTTTTATTGCTCATGTTTTCATTTTATATTTCCTGTTTACAGTGGAGAGGCTTTCCATTTTCACACTTATATTAGACAGTGTATGGCCAATTGGCCAAGGCTGGCCATAGGATTAAAAAAAATTTATATTTCTGTACAGGCATTATATATTTATTTATCCTATATTAAATCTTATCTGTAATAAATATTTTCAGCTTTTATATTGGTAAGTTAGATGTAAACCTCCTTCTCAATTTTTATGCTCCTCAACAGCAGCAATACTTCATAAATCACAATTTCACGTCTTTAACCAGGATGTGGAGCCTCTTTCACAAAAGGTGACCTTCTTACTTCTCAAAATCTTGATAAATGCACAAAGTTTACAGAAGAGAACATCTCAATGTCAAACATGTAACAAGCGGCAATAAACCAAATTAATACTTTAAATGGCTTCTTAAATTCTAAAATTGAGATAAATGACATTCTGTAAATGTGTTGATAATTAAAAGTATTAACTTGTGTCTTACAGAACTGTTTAATTTCCAAAATAACTTCACAATATACGATCTGGTGTTATCTGTTGTGATAAAATATCGGAAATAATTAATGAAAAAGATGAAATTCCCTTATCGAATTATCTGTTTCTGTCCAGTTTGGTATAGAATTTCAGAAATTAGCTGTCTAAATATAGCTTAGTCTATTTAAGAGCAACCTAAAGTTTGCAATTGACTGGGATGAAATAATTGATATTGTAACTGTTCCTTTTCATATCTTGCAGCATCTACTGCTTATACATCGGCAGCGCCCTCTTTTTGCTTACTGAGCTTCCTCAATAGTGGCCAAGGATTGTCCTCGTGTGGTTGAATGTTAGATGTTTCCTTTTTTTGTCATTAACTTTAGATGTTTGTCCTTATGTAAATAAAAAATATAGTAAATAATTGTTAAGTAACTTGGGTCCATCTTAATTATCCTTATTTCATTTTTTTTTTTTGCAATATTTCTAATTTGGTATAATTGTTAATTTATGCATGTTAGACACATAATAAGTATATATGAAAAATTGCTATTTTTGTAATCCTTTGGAGGAGCCCAAAAAATAAAAAGGTTATATTAAATGGAATTTTTCAAAAAATGTAGATTTACAATAAAGCACATCATTGTTCTTAAGGTGGTGTCTGCAGAAATATACCGGAGAATGTTTTTTTAATCAATGCTTAATTCCTTAGAAAAGATTTGTAGTAGGAAAAATCCATTATCAGATTTAAAAGCTGAAGAGGTAAATTTTTGAAAAATCAAATAAAAACAAATACAATAATAATGGGTGCAGTCAATATATAGGTTACCCATTAAATTTAGAATTGAATGTAAGAATAAAATGCATAAGAACAATTTAAAAAAATTAAAAACTATAGAATTTCAAGTGATTTTTTCTTGAAAAATTTCATTTTCTCTTTGAAATAAAATTGTCTTTGCTTTCACCAGATTATCTGTTAGAACAATTTTACATTATTTAATTATATAATGTAAAATTGTCTATAACCAATAAAAAAAAATTCAAGGAATGAAAAAGTTAAAGAAAAAATTGATCAAGAAATTGAAAAATATGGCTCTTGAAATCAATATCCATAATTTTATGGGTAAAAAATTTGAATGAAAGTAAAATTTTGCGAGATTTTTAATGTTACATTGGGGGAATGTAGTCATCAATAACCTGAATTGCAGTATTCTCTCGTGGTCTTTAAGTCCATGAATGAATTTATGAGAAATATGCCTAATAATATCTTTAAGTTGAAAAAAAGATTAACAGCCTTGTGTGGTTCCATATTTCTCATCTTCTACTTAGCATTTCATAATTTATCGGATGGCCATGGTTTGAAGTGCATCAGTTTTTTAAAAATTAGAATCTGTGGTGATGGCCGGGCAGAATAAGCTTAAGTGATGCCAGGTCTAAATACTTCTGTATATAAAATAATTTTATTTTCTCTGCTCATCAAATGAGTGACAATTAATAAGAAAATTTTACGGTGACAAATGAATTATTATTATTTTGTGTAAGCAAACAGAATTTTTTTTTTTTTTTTTTTTTTTTTTTTTTGCCAGGTAAGATATTGATCGAAAAAGATCATTAAATATTTGGTACTCTCCTGCCAAAGAGTAAATTTGATTTTTTTTAGAGTAATAATAGGTTTTTTTCTATTGATGGCCTTTATAGAAAAGGACTGCCTCGATTTTTTCAATATTAATTGCAATTTTCTATTTGTTAAACTAATTACCAAGTACTTTTAAATGATTTGTAAGGATATGAGCAAAAACTTGGTCTTTATTTTTGCAGAGAATTTCGGTGTCATTACCAAAGATTGCAGTAAGGAGTTTAGAATTCTAAAAAGAGGAGAGGAAAGATTTTTGGTACCTTGTAGAGTTCCAGATAAAATGTTGTTTAATGAGGAAAGTTTTTGTAAACTTGTGGATGATAAGATAAAGAGTAGATCAAATAAATTTAATTAAGGCTGGAAGATAATTTAAAGTGTTAAAGCTTAAAAATAAATTAGAATATTCATTATAGATTAATTAAAGACAATTGTGTGCAATTAGACAAAACGGTTAAATACTTCTGGGAATTAGAAGGAGTGTCTATTTCTATGTTTTCTAATAGCGAATACACTACCCTTAACTGTGTAAAGAGCATTGTAAGAATAATTTTTATAAAGAAGGAAATATGTGGTTAAAAATGCCCTTAAAAAAGTTCTTTAATGTTTGGGAAAATTTAGAGATACTGTTTTAAAAAATTAGATTCATTATGGAGACGATTAATGAAAGATCCTGGATTTTTATTGTTATATTGGGATTTTTTATGCAAAATATGAAGAAACGGGTCCATAAATGAAATTAAAAAAAGAAAGTGAGAAAGCTGAGTGTACTTACTATATACCTTACTAAAGTACATGTGAACTTGATGTTTTTTGATTGCTGAATTTGAACTATAACAATTTCAAAATAATAATAATGATAAATATCGAAAATTTTTAGTAAAAAGTACTTCAGATTGGAAATTTGAACGGAAAAAAATAAAATAAAATAAATAAATAATGAAACAAAAATTCAGGGAATTTCGTTAATATAAGAATAAAAATAAAAACTATTTAACTCATTCTAAAATAGTTGAGAAAATACACGATTTTTGAAGGGATACAAAACAATATCAACTAAAAAAACGAGCAGCTGAATATCAAAACTACAGGAATATTTGATATTATTGTAGGGTTAATGGAGTCGCGTAGACCTCCCTTTCTTGAGGAAAGACTTCTCACGGTGGTCAAAGGCCATACCTTTAATTAGATTGCTGGAACGTGCAAACTGATATATACCCTTTATCAAGCTTTAGAATTTGTAGAGCATAATTTCTTGACAAAATCATTGAGACTACTCATAGGGAGGGAAGAGCGAAAATAAATTCCTTCATAAAATGTGTAAATGAATTTGGCAAGAAGTTGTTAAGAATTATTATTAAGTTTATTTTCTTATATATTATTATTTTTAGTAGCTAGTAGAGCGGTATTTCGACTGTAGATTTTGTGGGATATTCATAGAAATGCTGCACTTTTTCATTGGACGCTTGTCTAGAACACATTTTATTGGATAGAGTGTAGTGTCTTATTTCTCTTGTCAAACATCTTGTTAATCAGAATTTTATTTCATACGAATATAGGCAATTATAATAATCTAAATGAGAGTATAACTTCAGTTTTATTAGAAAAAGAAAAGTGTATTAATATTATATGATGCAAATACTAAACTGCAAATTATTTTTAAAGACTAACCAATTTACCATCAAGGAAATATGTGACAACACGTATAAAAGAAAGCGAAGAATCAGT